>OU830603.1:1460003-1620179 GCA_917563855.2 Limnephilus lunatus | reverse complement strand
GGCAGTATTGTTGTGTTATTGTAATGTTATTGTTGTTGTTGCAGATGCCCACTGGACTATTCAGCAACCCAGTGCCCCGCACTCTCCCGGAGCTCTCAGCTGGCACGGAGAGGCACCCACTTCTAGCGATAAGGTATAGCACCCCTAGTCACACTGTCAGACACTGTCAAGTACTGTCATATACTGCCAGACACTGTCAGATACTACCTGACGCTACCAGACACTGCCAGTAACTGCCTTACACCGTCAGTCACTGTCTAGTTCGTTTCCGGTCAGTCACTGTCAGTTCTCTTCCTGTCACTGTCAGATGCTGCCAGTCACTGTCATACGCTGCCAGTCACTGTCAGATGCTGCCAGTCACTGTCATACGCTGCTAGTCACTGTCAGATACTGCCAGTCTCTGTCAGACACTGCCAGTCACTGTCATACGCTGCTAGTCACTGTCAGATACTGCCAGTCTCTGTCAGACACTGCCAGTCACTTTCAAATACTACAGGTTGCTGTCAGTCATTCTTAGTCACTCCCAGTTCACTTCTAGTCACTGTCAGTTCACTTCCAGTCACTGTCATACGCTGCCAGTCACTGTCAGATGCTGCCAGTCACTGTCATACGCTGCTAGTCACTATCAGATACTGCCAGTCTCTGTCAGACACTGCCAGTCACTTTCAAATACTACAGGTTGCTGTCAGTCATTCTTAGTCACTCCCAGTTCACTTCTAGTCACTGTCAGTTCCACTTCCAGTCACTGTCAGTCCCTGGCAAGTTTGTTTCCAGTCAGTCTCTGTCAGTTCTCTTCCAGTCACTGTCAAACACTATCAAGACATCAAGTTAGACATTGTAATTTTTATAATAACACTAGCTGACTCGGTGAACTTCGTATTACCTCAGAATCAATAACTGTTGAATTAAATTAAATTTTTTAATAAGTTAAAAATTACACAATGAAGCCATTATCGTTGCGCAACTGTCCGTGTTTTGTTTTTCAGTATCAGAGATGGCGTTGTGTACGGATTTATATTTTTTGTGATTTTCTTACTTTTTCACTCACTTACGGGAATTTGGGAGGCGGATACGGGTGCCGCCGCCCCGGGAACCATTTATTGTGGCGGGCCGGATTGAGAGAAACTGGTTAAGGGAGGTCTTTTAACCTTTCCAGCCGGACTCTCTCGATCCATCACCTTGCACCGCAGTTGGAGGGATGGATTCATACGTTCGTCACTCCCGAACACACTGACTCCAGATTCCTACCCACCCCTCATACCTTTTTCCTTCCCAGAACTTCCTTTCCTTCCCTTCCTTAAAAAGAACCTCCACACAGCATCCCCTAAGATGACATAGGTCCTCAGGAAAGTAATTTTCTTCTTGCCTCATGTGTGTGCAAAAAAATTGCTTTTTATTTTCTTTATACCTGTGAGGGATTTTTATTATAATTATTGTATCTTTCCTTTGGATGGGTGGAGACATACGTTCACTGTTTGTCTCATTTTCGACAACTGACATTTAGTGTGTAAGAAAGAGAGGCAGCATTATATGTTTGAAAAAATAAAAGCAAAACAATTAGCGTATTGACATTTGACATTTTTGAATTTTTGGAATTCACGCACAGTTCAATATTATAGGTACTTATCCCAAAATGCCCGCAGCACTTTCAAAATATGATAATTTGTTCCGTACAAAATGTATGGTGAAAAGAATTTTCTTAATATGTAAAAGTATTTTTTGTTAAATTTTGCAATGTTTTAATAGTTATTATCCTATCCGGAACGGTGACAAATCCAACAAATCAAAGATCATCAAAATCGGTGGGGCCGTTCTCGAGTTATAAATAGTGTAACTAACCCGACTTTGTTTTATATATTATAATATGTCTCTTCAAGACCGTGTTATTATAAAAAATTAAAATAAAATTGGCAATAAAAATCTGTTATCTTCTATTTCTTCACTATCATCTTAAAAAAATATATATTTTTAACAACATTTACACGTTTTTATTTGCAGTCTTCCGAGACGGGCACCGGCGCTATCGCCCCAGTCCGACTTTCGCGCAAGGAATCGTACAAGGCACAGCGGCAAAACTACCGGCGTGAGAAGAAGAAGGCCACCTCCGCTCTGCTCTCCACCTTGGAGGACCCCGCCGTGCTTATACTGGCCGACTGGCTCAAGGTGCGCTAATATGTAGCAACAAAGCTTGCCGTCTAAATTGTGCTTATTGATGTTAAACATATCCATATTCAAAGTGATTTAATTTAACAACAAGACAGCTCTTCCGACTGGCATGACCATTGGCAATTCTGCAAGCCGGGAGATAGAACGGTCTATGCTGTCGGTGAAGGAGATAACCATCGGGAACATAGAAACTAATGCTCTGCATGATAGTGGAGTTTTCGAACTATCCACAAATCAGTCTGAAGAAATGTATTACAATGAGCACATCCCTTCTGTAGATGGTTCATACCGAACATGTCTAAGAGAAAGTCGCTGGGTAGAGACACAAGTAGTAGCCATACTCCCTCAGGTAAAGAAATCTCAGAAATTTCTTTTGAACCTTCTCCAACAGGGAATACTTCACTTGGTGCGGGCTACAAACCACAGATCCACTCTCAAGTCTACCCCTAACCCAAAGCATTGTACAGTACTGTGAGAACCCGGGTGTCTCTGAAATTTCTCGCAGTGCGTAGAACAAAACCCAACATTCTCAGTGAACACGTCATTACTTCTCCAACACGAGGGAATACTTCACTTGGTTCCTTCTGTGTGACCAATACGCAATTGTCAATGAGCATGTACTGGAAGTGCCACACACCGAGACCATAAATACAGTGTGTATAAAAAAGCGCAAACACTTTGTTAAAAATGTTTTTCTGTCTGTTGTAGGTTCGAGGCTCATTGAAGTCCTGGACCAAGCTGTGGTGCGTGCTCAAACCTGGTTTATTGCTTCTGTACAAAAGTCCAAAAGCCAAGGTAAGTTGATACTATTTCTACTTCTTCACTGAATATAATGTCTTAAACATACGGCGACCCCATCTAAAATTTCGTGGGCTTACTGCGGAAAAGCTCTAAGTCAAAAATACTAGTTTCGAGATAATTGAATTTGAAAGTTTGAGCAACGTTGACTTTTTAAAAATCAAAGCCGGCAAACCCGGAAGTGCGAGTGGCTAGGACAGCCTGCTCGTTGAGTTGCTCAGACCGCCGAGTTCCGGATTTGGATGCGAGTACTGGTCCGGGTTTTCTGGGAGTAGTTGATTTGAAAAAGGAGTAGGATTCGCTTCCCGCGAGGAACCCGGGTTCAACTCCAGCTGAACCTACACATTGCTAATTGGAATTGGTTGATAATATATGTGTGGAAAGGTTACAAGGGAAGCAAATAATAACCAATCACTTACCTCTTATGCAAACAACACAAACGTACGTTATATTTGTCCAACGTGGTAACTCGCGGTATTAACGTCAAAATACCTTCTTTTGTGGTCACAAAACGAAATAATATCATAAAACGAATTACACCAACCAATTGCTTGCAATGTCCCAAATCTTCTATTTTTTTCACAACCAAATGCACTTTGTTTGATTCAGTCTTGTAATTTTCTATTTTTGTGGTGTTCTGGTAATTCAAATACACTAACAGATTCTCCTATGGATGGAGATTGCTTCTTGGAATAATAGATTCTTTATCTGGATTTATTATATACTTCGCGTGTTTACAATATTGACCATGTTAGTCGACCTAAGCTGCTTGACCCTCTGTTGGTCTCCACAGGTACTAAGCTACCTGCCATCTAGCGGAATCTAAGGACAGCTCTTAGTACTGCCATCTATGCCTTAAAGCCGGAAGCTTTTAGGTACACTACAATTTTCAAATGCTTTCTTCAGCAAGGTGATGGTTAGGGAGGGTAGGAAGTGGATAAATAACACCGGCGACACCCGGAAGTGAAGTCTCACCTAGTAAAAACGGCAGAAAGCACATCTCCTTATATTTCAATATCTTTATGGGAGTTGTTTCCCAACTCTCATAATATTAAATTTAATTTGTAGGGTTCTGTTAAAATAAAATAAGAAGTATTGTACTCACTTGGTTTATTGATAAATACAATGTTTAAATAACAATGAGCAGTTGTTGCTTGATACACGTATCGTCACGGGCCGCGCCGCGTCTCTCCCCACCTCTCGTCCCAATGGTGGTGGGAGTATCGACACTCCACATCTTTGCAATATACTATTATTATTATTATAGTATACTAACTGGTTCCCGGCATGCCTTGCTATGCCATTTAATAAAGAAAAAATTCTCCCTGCGTGTCCTTTCCCATCCGTTCCGTTCCCCTTCCGCCTTCCCTTCCCCCCTCGCATTCTCACTCTGTCTCCTCCACCTTCCCTCTCCCTACTCCGTCCCGCAAACCCCCCTCCCGAGTTCCCATCTCCCCTCCCAGGTTCCTCTCCCCCCTCCGCAAGACCTAGACAAGCCCATGAACCCAGGCACCCTTGCTAAATCACCAAACGTAGCAAAACACATGAAAACCTAAAAAAAGTTACTGAAAAAAAAGAAACAAATAATATTTGAATATATTTACATATTTTATTGGATAAATATATGGTACTAGCTGGTTCCCGGCATGCGTTGCAATGCCAAATAAATACATTTTCTCCCTGAATGACCTTTCCCGTGCATCCCCGTTCCCCTCCCGCTTCCCCTTCCTATCTAACTTATAAATTATATAGCCTATGTCACCCGGGGATAGTGTAGCTTCTCAACAGTGAAAGAATTTTTCAAATCGGTTCAGTAGTTTCGGAGCCTATTCAATGCAAACAAACAAATAATCAAATCTTTCCTCTTTATATAGTGTGTTAGATAAATTATTTCACAATGTCAGCCTTTTCACAATTATTTCAACAATAAAGTTTTTGAAAAATGTATCCTTTTTTAATAATGTATTTTTGTCCTATTTCAGAGCAACCACTGGGTGGGGACTGTGTTACTTAGTGCCTGTCAGGTGATCGAACGTCCTAGTAAAAAGGATGGATTCTGCTTCAAACTGTACAACCCGCTGGAACAGACTATCTGGGCACCCAGGGGACCCCACAACGAGACTATAGGTGCGTTTTTACTGACTAGATCTGAATTACAAGGTTATATCATCCTTCTTTTCTCCCCCTGTCATGTTTTCAGTGTACATATATCGCGGCGAATGTGTATGCGAACACATTAAATTTTATTTGATTAATTTTACAATTTAATAACATTCCAGAGCGGAAGATACTCTCAGTATCGCCCTATTACCATTAAAAATTAAAAATTGCTTGAAATGGCTTAAGCTATGTTCAGTCACCAGATTTAAATATCCAGATAATATTAATAAAAATAAGAAATATTTTTACAGTAGAACCCCGTTAATTCAAAATCCACAGGATATCAAAAATAAAATTTCAAATTAAGGAATTCCCACGTAATTAAAAATTTTACGAAATTATAAAAATTGTCGAAAATTGTGTTTCTCTGCCGCGAATTCATATTCGGGTAGGTTCTTTGGAATAAATTCATAATAATATGACTTATTCCCGTGTAAATCAAATTTTCGAGGCCTATTACCGTCGCGGCCGTCCCTTTAAAATTATAAAAAATGTGATATATTACCGCGTAATTCGAAATTTTGCAGCCTATTTCCGATGTAGGCGGCCCTTTGAAGTCAGATACTGGAAGTAAATTCATAAAAATATGATATACTAGCTTTTGCCCCCGGCTTCGCTCGAATATTGCTATTTTTGGACTGAAGAAACTGATTATGTACATATTTGTAATAAAATAGCGAGGCCTACATTATCTAATAATTTATTCAATTGTACTGTATCAAAATGTTGGTTTGTATCAAAATATACAGGTACGCCTTTTTAAATATATACGTGCATTTAAAATGCCTCTCGACTACGATTCTGGCTGCACATACTGGCGTGCGAAGTTAATTTTATTAATTTAATTTTAAAATATTTTTTTTTTTTTGTAATATAAAATATGAGTTATATAATACCTATATATATTTTATAAAATATTATAATAAAGGTCGTTATTGGTCATGTAGGTATACCTTATCAGAAAAGAGGAGCTCTTGTGCCTGATAAGGAAGCCACGATTCTTACTTAGGTTGTAATATGTTTTGTACAAAATTATTTACTATTTACTGTAAATTTTTTTTGAAAAATTGTTTAATTTTATTTATTTGCTCTGATTGGTTGATGATCCAGCGTAATTCAAATAAAATAATTATTTCGAGGAATAGTTATGTTTTTGTTTATCAAAACTTTACCATACCATTCAAGTGATTCAAGTTGTTTGAGATGGGGAAAAGTACTAACATAAAATATTTTAATTCTATTTTAGTAAAATTCCTGAAATCAACAGGCTTCAATTCCCTTGCGATGTTTCTTTAGCTAAAATGACCAACTTTTCCACATAAACGCCGCAAGTGACCAATTTTTGACACAAAAATGGCAATTATTTTTCTTTTACGAATCTTATTACAGTAAAACCCCTATTTTACGTTTTTTAAGGGACCGAAAAAAAAACCTAAACAGAGGGAAAATGTAAATGGGGGGTATTGAAGAAAAGAACATTTTAAATTTTGTTTTTTATTTATTTAATCATGTATATTGGTGAATTGAAAAAAAGAACCCTTTAAATTTTATTTTTTGTTAATATAATCATGTATATGAAGAGAAAAATGTTATTCCAACAAAAGAAGAAGCAATAAAGTACATCGAGGGTCTTAAAATCTATTTTTCCAGCATTGTTTGCTTTCAAGACGAAACTTTTAAATGTGTATACATGATTGAAAAAGAATTAGAACAGAAAAAAATGTAACAAACTAATCTATGTGATTTTTTTAATAAAAAATAAAATGTTCTTTTCTTCAATACTGGGGGTATAGATATTCTAAGGAAATTCGTCAAAATATGATATATTTCCGCATAAATCGAAATTTCGGGGCCGACTCTCTAAATTTAGATACCTCTTTGAAATAAATTTCTAAAAATTCCGCATAATGTCTGCGTAAATCAAATTTTCGCTGCCGATTTGTAAAAATATGATAAATTTCCTCGTAAATCGAATTTTTGCAGCCGATTTCCGCCGCAGCCGGCCATTTAAATTCATATATACGAAGTAAATTTGTAAAAATACGACATTCTAGTGTAAACCGATTTAATTTAAAACTAACCAACTTGTTTTATCAACTTTTTCGAGAATGTTCCTTTTCTCGCACTGAACTGACAGTTTTTCTTTGTTGAGACATTACGAACGTAATTAACTTAACGAAAACAAAACAAGAAACATAAAAACTGTGTGTAAACGATTATCACGAATAATGTCGGAAAAAAGCGTCTCAAATCACGAATCGAGTCAAAACCAAATGACAGATAAAAAAAAAATAAACAAACTGACAGATGCTATAGCATTTTACACATGGCTAAAGTTGAAAGATGTCGGCCAATCGCCACGTTGCGAGCAGTACGCCGACCAATCACGGCCGGCTAAAAATGGAAAGATGTCGGCCAATCACCACGTTTCGCGCAGTTTGCCGACCAATCACTGCTCGGCCGTGTCAAGTGCGCGTAACTCACATATTTTGAATATTTCGACGTAAATTGCGGGAAAAAAAACGTAAAAAGGGGGTATAAATGTACTAAAATATATCGGGACCGAAATAATTACACGTAATTGGCGGGAAAATGTTAAATCTGGGGACGTAAAATTCGGATTTCACTTATTGTGTTTCATCAATAAAGCCAACAATAGACTTATGCCATTAGTTAAAATTTTTAACATAACACAAAAGCCATGACACGTGACAATCACCACTCTGCATATTTAATTGTGGTGGAGGCAACCTCCAATTTTTCCCACTCCAGACATATCGGGGTTCTGAAAATCGGAAAATGAACATGTACTTAAATATCCATGCAACTTGAAAATAATTGAAAATGTCATGAGTAAACGCTGAAATTTTTCCTACAGTGTTTTGTCATAACCATCATGCACACAGCATCTTTTTAAAGATACATTTTTTAATTTTTTTTTATTTATTCATTGAATTGTTAACATAAGTTGAGGATTTTTCGACCACCATGCTGTGTAGGTACATGCCCGTGTTGTGGTGGCCGACCTTTGTTACGACCAAGTCCAGTATCAGGTTGTTACAGGGTTTTGTTATAATACTCTTCCAAATAATAGGCCAGTGCAATTAGCGCAAAAAAGGGTCGCGATTGGAATTATTCCGGTAGTCCCAATTTTTTTATACGTTTTATATACTCATCTTGTGATGTAAAATCTGAGTTTTCGAACTTGGGTCACTTGAGCTTTTGCTGCCATTATGAAAAAAAAAAACAGACAAAATCTAGTTTTCCTCAAATATCTGGTTTTCAGTAAAATTTTCGGCTAAAGTAGCTTGACAAGTTTAGTTGAACAAAAAATTACCTACAATTTTTATTTAAAAAAATTGGGACTACCGGAATAATTCCGATCGCGGATTGCTAATTGCACGCCTTTTAAGTCACGATACCACTGTTAAAAAACCATCAATGCCTTTTACCAGAAATAATTGACGGTCACATACCAAGAAATTTACCGGCGACAGAAAGATCTAAATCATAAATTGTTTTAACCTCTCAGAAATAGACTTTTGTTTATTACGTGTCCCTTAGAAAACTGTCAAAACGTGATAATATTTGTGTTATTTACGATTTTCACTAAAAGCTTCATAAATCACGTTTTGGGAAACGTAGCCTCATTCTAAAAACTGTTTTGGAAAGGTTATGAAATAAACTTTCAAATTATATTATTACAAATAAAAAATAACATTTGTAAATATTAAAATTTAGAATGCAAACATGAAAAAAATTGTAAAAATTACCCAAGTGATGTTTTATATGAAAACGGTACTAAAATCACAGATTATGTAAAAAAAAACACTTATTCTATCGTATAAATTTATAATAAACAATTTTGTCACCTTTTTTTTTTACCATTTCATACAAAAATATTTTAATAAAAAATTAATAATATCTTGAACAAATGACAATCAAACAAGATGGAGGTTCCATTCGGCTCAGATAATTAATCTCTACGTTCCAAAGATATTTTTGAATACAGATGCGTAGCGTTGTTCATTATCGATATTCCGTTTTTTATTTCATGGTAATCCGTATACTAGTGATGGAAATAAATCAATTTTTGTAAAATCTCGCGCATTTATGTCAAAAGACGCTCTAATTTCTTGACCTCTATTATTTTATTCGCGTCTTTTGACGCTCTAATGTTCCGAGTGGTTAATTTCATTGTCAAGTTGTAAAAATTTGTACATTAAAGCGTTTACAAACAGAAGAATTTCAATTAATCACCGAAGAAAATATAAGAGACTCTCAACTGAAATTTTGAAACAGATTTTTTTAAAGATACACCCCACATTGGAGGCCCCGAGGAAAAACAATCGCTCAGGGACTTTGTTGGAAAAGTTGTTGGACATCATTGGAGAAGCCGTGTGGAGGGTATTTTTAGGGAAAAGAAGGAGAGGAAGTTCTGGGAAGGGAAAAGGTATGAGGGTTGGGTAAGAATCTAAGGGTCAATGTGTTCAGGAGTCATGTGTTCATGAATCCAATCCTCCCTCCCACTGCGTTGCAAGGTGGTGGTGAAGAGAGTTCGGCTGTAGATATCAAAAGGTCTCCCTCTTTCAGTTTCTCCCAATCCGGCCCGCCACACAGTAAGTGGACAAAATCATCCGCCACCGAAACCCATGCAAACCTCACCCGTGTACCCGGGAACCCATGCTCAGTCACCAAACATAGCGGACCACTTAGGATGACCTAGTGGTGGGGGTGTTGGTTATCCAATAAATGGTTCCCGGGGCAATGGTACCTATAACGCCCCCCAAATTGAAAATTTATTATAGTACTTGACACAAACAAATTTAATTTGGCACAATTTTAGTGTGAAAGCTGGGTCAGTATTGGTATACCGAGATAAGTCACTAAACAGAAAAAAACGAATAAAGATATCGATTACTCGGGGAAAGACAACACTAGTCTACCGATAAAATTAGTAACATCACTACTTCGTTTTGTATGTATTTGTCAAAAGCCGCATCCCCCGGTCCCCGTAGGGAAACTGAGTGAAAGGGACAACTGCACAACGAGCCGAAAATACCTAAATAAAATCTTAAAAATCGATGTTCGTATTCCCCATTTTTCTTCTCCAAAACTGGACCGATTTTCAATTTTTTTTGGACTAATTGTATAAGAAGAAAATATTCTATGTCGGTACTTTTGCTTTTTTTAAAAATACATTACAATTTTATTCATTTTTGGAAGGTCCCAACTTCTATAAGAAGTAAATTATCAAAAAAAAACAAAACGTACCGACATGCTAGTAGTGGATATCTATATTATGAAAAAAAAAAAAAAATTTGCTCTAGGGTCAAAATCCAGAGGGATAAACGGGGAATACGTTTGCATGGAAAAACGCCACCCGCGTTCCCTCTTAAGATGATTTAAAAAAAACCTATACACACTCCATCTACTCAATATCTTTATAATGGCCTCTTTCACAACGGAAACACTTGAAAAACTGATACCTCAACCAATAATCACCACAAATACCTGCATGTTAAACCGTATACTCCAGGACGAGTTCCCGATCCTGAACATAATTCATCAAAATATTCAAAGTATTAACAAAAACTTCGAGGATTTCACTGTGCTGATAAATGAATTAAATTTAAAACCTGACTTATTAATCCTTACAGAATGTTGGATAAATTCCTCAACATATGTGCATAAAAACATCAACAACTACAAAGTCTTCAATACTAAACTTCACAAACATTAAAACGGCGGAGTAATTGTATATTGTAAAAATAAGATGGAATGCAAAATAGAAGAAATCGAACTACAAGACGCAAACTGTTTGAAAATAAAACTCGATCAAGATACATGCATCTTCGCTATCTACAGATCGCCTTCATCTACAAATTTATCACCTTTTCTTGGATCACTAGACTCCATACTACTTCAAGAACGAAACATCAGGAACCTGTTCATTATTGGGGATACATATTAACATTAATATATGTACTAGATACTGGAAGACAACATCCGCAAACACAGGAGTACCAATTACTCCTCCTCTCCCACGGAATGTCTGCTGCAATAATATGTGGATCACAAAATGAATAAATCAATCCCCTCGCAAACTTGCATTGACCACATAATGACAAAAACGAAATAAAAATACTCCACAACCATACATCAATCCACCATCACTGATCACTACACTTTAATTCTTAACCTCTCAGAAATAGACGTTTTGTTTATTAAGTGTCCCTTAGAAAACTGTCAAAATGTGATAATATTTGTGTTATTTACGATTTTTACTAAAAGCTTCATAAATCACGTTTTGGGAAACGTAGCCTCATTCTAAAAACTGTTTTGAAAAGGTTATGAAATAAACTTTCAAATTGTATTATTACAAATAAATAATAACATTTGTAAATATTAAAATTTAGAATGCAAACATAAAAACATTGTAAAAATGACAGATTATGTAAAAAAAACATACTTATTCTATCGTACAAATGTATAATAAACAATTTTGTCACCTCACTTTTTTACCATTTCATACAAAAATATTTTAATAAAAAACTGACAATGTCTTGAACAAATGACAATCAAACAAGATAGAGGTTCCATTCGGCTCAGATAATTAATCTCTATGTTCCATAGATATTTTTTAATACAGACGCGTAGCTTTGTTCATTATCGATATTGAGTTTTTTATTTCATGGTAATCTGTATACTAGTGATGGAAATAAATCAATTTTTGTAAAATCTCGCGCGTTGACGTCAAAAGACGCTCTAATGTCTTGACCGCTTTTATTATATTTGCGTCTTTTGACGCTCTAATGTTCCGAGTGGTTAATCATTCATGCAAAGAAAAATCGACCATTGACTCAAAATTTAATGTGGAATAAACATGTTATAGACTATACAAAATTTAAAAAATCACTACAAACAGACACCTGGGAGTCAAGATATAAAGCTGAAGACCTAGAAGTTGCTTGGAAAATGTTTATTGAACACTTGCAATTAAGAATACAAAACCACACTTCAATGAAAACTTACACGTATTCACACAATAAAATTATCAAAAAAGCTTGTATCACACCTGGCCTACTTAAATGTATAAGAAAAAGAGACAAGATCTATCAGCAAGTAAAAAACAATTCTTACGACCTTTCCCTAAGACTATTTTACAAAAACTATAGAAACATCTGCTCCAATTCTACTAAATCGGCTAAACAAAATTACTACAGATCTAGAATAGATCAATCTAATAATAATCCAAAACTTATCTGGCAAATAATTAAATAAATCACCTACACAGATCAAAACAAAACAAACCCATTGGAAGAAATAAACACAGATAACGGTACACTTTCGCTCAACAAAAACGTATATAAACTAATTAACTACACAAACAACTTTTTTGTAAACATAGGCTCGAATTTAGCGAACAAAATAACCAAACCTCAACACTTTAACCCGAACATAAACAAACACCCAAATCCACAAAGGATTAAATTTGCTCTAAAACAAATCACTAAACAAGAACACTAACACTAATGTTATCTAAATTCAAACCAATATCTTTATCTGGTAGCGATAAAATTACAATGAAAACAATAAAATTCTTGCAAGACGAAATTACCGAACCGATACTCTTTCTAATAAACAAATCTATCACAGAAAGCAGATTTCAATCTCAACTCAAAATAGGGACTATTACACCAATCTTTAAATCAGGAAATCGTAAAGATATCAATAACTACAGACCAATCACAATTCTAAACAAATTATCTAAAATCTTAGAAATAACAGTTAAAACTCAACTCGTCGACTGCCTAGAATCAAATAAACTATCATCACCAAAACAATTTGGCTTCAGAGAAAATCTAGGAACATTAACAACAAAAACGAGAGGGGGGCGAATCTGCAATAAATTAAAAATTTTTAGGATATTTACGAATGACTTATATTTGTTGCAGGTGCTGTGGTTCAGCCTTTGCCGACCGCACACCTCATCTTCAGGGCGCCCTCACAGGCAGCTGGAAAGTGCTGGCTAGACGGACTAGAGCTGGCTTTGCGGTGTTCCAACAACTTGCTGAGGTCAGTTGATCTCTTGTTTATTTATATTTATATTGTTAATTAATCAATTTTCAATATATATTATAAAAGAAAGGGTAAAAAATGTGCATCCCGCTAAAACTCAGAAACGAGTCCCTGTACGTTCAAGGGATTTATATGGTTTGGTAGCCCTCTATTCCCCCATCCATGAAGAAAGTTTCCATTTTTTCTTGCTTTATATACCGCTAAAGATCCGTGTTGGGTTGTAACATCAGTTCATCATGTCATCTGCCTGAACGAAGCCGGATATCCCAGCTAGTATAAATATAAAATAATGGGAAACATAAAATAAAATTAAATATTACAAATAGGATGACACTACACTCAACAAATATATGGCGTGTAATTTGAATAGATATGAAATTATTTAGATAAAGCTGTTTTTTTTTCAATAAAACTTTTTTTTCAATAATGCTGTTTTTTCAATAATGTCGTTTTTTCGATAAAGCTGTTTTTTCGATAACGCTGCTTTTTCAAGTTTTTTCGATGAAGGTGCTTTTTTAGATAATGCTGTTTTTTTTTTTCAATTAAACTGTTTTTTCGAAGTCGTTTTTTTCGATAAAGCCATTTTTTTTCGATAACGCTTTCTTTTCAATAATGTTATTTTTTCGAGAAAGCCATTTTTTTTGATAATGTTTTTTTTTGATAATGTTTTTTTTGATAACGCTTTTTTTTCCACTGTTTTTTTGATAAAGATGTTTTTTCAATAACAATAATTGGATACTTCGTAGAGCGCCATTTATGTGAGAAATAACCTCAAGGGCGGCGCAATAAAACTGTTTTTTCTTTGATAACGCAGTTTTTTCGATAACCTTTTTTTCCACAATGCTTTTTTTTCCACAATGCCGTTTTTTCGATAATGCTTTTTTTGATAAAGCTGTTTTTTTCCATAACACAGTTTTTTAGATAATGCTGTTTATTTGATAACGCATTTTTTTTTGTATGAGAATGCTATTTTTTCACGTAAGGGCTGAATTAAAATATTTATTTTAATTAAAATTATTTCCTGTTTTTTCTTCCAGAAGTAACACCGGTGACTCGAAGGTGGTAGACACAACTGCAAATCACGAAACCCAGTGGTCTCCTGAAGATCTGGAGCGTCATTTCAACGAACAAGGTAACACACTTACCCCTCCCTACTCCCATCCCCTCATTAATATCACTCGTCCATTGCTTTAGAATACCGGTACAACAGACGTGCCGACAAAGTATATTTTCTTCCAACCTTCAATTGAAAAGCTCAGTCACCCCATATTACGGTACTTACATTGTCAAAATTTTTCAATTTTTGTGAAAAAAATATTTACAATGTAGAAAGATTTTTAATAAAATTTCATGGCTGTTCAGGTTTAGTCACTAAACATAAAGAAGCAAAAGTCCTTTTAAACTTATGAATTTTGTAAGATAGATGTTTCGCCCTCTGAAGGCATTTTCAAAATGGGGCTTGACCACTTGCAAAAAGAAATAATTTGAAAATTATTTAATTTTAATAATTACACTTTATTTTACGCAAATAACAAAAATACGCATAAATTCCGTCAGTAAAATTAAACAATTGTTTGTAAAATACAATATTTTGTTATTGTATGTGTCTACGTCTACATATTGCAAAATTGTTTTCACCCATTTAACAGATTTGGCATTATACATAAATAATTTGTACCTTTAGTGCTTGTCCTATTGTTAAATGGATATTTAAAAGCTCCACGGCTCGCGATGTGGAAGTATTTGTGTCAACTTCGAAATTCAGGACACAAGTTGCACTAATTTCACGATGCCAGGACTCTCCATTTAAAAGTAACTGTCGAAACCATTTTTGCAACGGTAATATTTTTCTCACAGCAATAATGTTTCTCACAACAGTGATGTTTTTCACAACAATAATTTTTCTCACAACAGTGATGTTTTTCACAACAATAATGTTTATCACAACAGCAATGTTACCCACAACAGTAATGTTTTCCACAATAACAGTGTTTCTCCCAATAGTAATGTTTCCCACAACAATAACGTTTCTCGCAACAGTAATGTTTCTCACGGTGACCGGTCAACTCAGAATGAAACCAACTCAGAAAGGTCATTAAGAGTGATGATAAAAAAATATTAAATAAATTGGTTAAATGGTCTGACGGCCGGCGTGGCGCAGCGGTAAGACGCTTGACACGCGCACCGAAGGTCGCGGGATCGAATCCCGGCGTGGCAAATAAATTTTATTTGATTAATTTGTGTTATTTCACAATTTATTCATTTAAAATAATAAATAGTATATTTGCGGCACGTTCCAGAGTGGAAGATATTCTCTGTATCGCCCTGGTGTAAGACCACCATTCAGAATTGAAACGTTGCTTGAAACGGCATTAGCCGTGTTTGGTGACCAGATCTGAATAGCCAGGTACTTCCCCACCTTCCTCTTCCCTATCTCCTTCCCCTCCCCACTACCCTCAGCCTCACAACATACCCCAATTGGGGATGCCATAGTCTCACTGGCTTCAGACGGGAGCAGTTGAGACTCTTGTGAGGTATTTATGTAAAAAAAAAAAAAAAATAGTTTAAGTTAGTTTAGGGTTACCGGCTATTTTAAAATTATTTTTTCATCGCTTTCAATTACCTTTCTGAGGTGGTTCTGAGTTGGCATGGAACCGTTTCTCACAACTAAATGTTTTTCCCAAAAGTAATTTTTCTCACAACAGTAATGTTTTTCACACCATAATGTTTCTCAGAGCACAATTATTGTTTCTTGCAATATTGTTCGTCACAACATTGATGTTTCTCACTGAAAAAATTGATTCATGCAACATTGTTTCTTGTAACAATAATAATAATGTTTCTCACAACAGTAATATCCCCACAGTAAAATTGTTTTTGCAACACTATTTTCTTGTCAAAATTGTTTCTTGCAACAATAATGTTTTTCATAGCAACAACAAGCACCCTCGAGGTGATTTTATCACAAAACTTGCCACATATATAAAATTGACCATTTATATAACATTGTTTCTCGCAACAATCATTTTTCATGCAACAAAATTGTTCCTCACTTCATTGTAATAGAGAACTCCAGTCCAATTTTTATATATTTTTAATGAATAATGACCTTCTAACTTAAATAACTGCATTTATTTTTTTTATTTTTAGGACTAGTTTTAATAGTTAAAATAATTGTCAAAGTTTTAATTTTTCAAGATCCCCCGAAAACCACCGTTTCTGTGGTGGTATCGTGTGACGTCATCAATCACGTCATCTACTTTCAGATCACGCAATCAGCTGTTTGACTCGCCGCCATTTTGAAATTCGGAATTTGAAGAAATCTCCCTAGAAGTAGCATTACTATTTTTTTTGGCCTGAATATTTTCAATAATAGAGATAAACTAATAAGAGATACCTTTATTTTTGAAACTGAATTATTTAGGCCTAAATAATATTTCAATAAACACAACAACTAAATCTCTATAAACAGTATGTAAATAAACAAATAAGATGAAATGTTGTTAATAGGATGGCTTGTGTCATACCTACATTCCCGTACAATGACTTTTTACGGTGATCAGTGACGTCACCACTAAACATTTTAGTAATACCAACTTGATAGCGTGTTTCAACGACGCTATTAAAAATGCACTTTTAAATTTTTTTTTTTAAAACTCTACGTTTAATATTATTAAATAAACCTTATTTATTCGGAATTAGCATTTATTGGTCTATATGAACATATTTTTTTAAAGCCTTAATATTTTTCGCTGGAGTTTCCTTATATTTCTTGCAGAGACAATTTTATTGACAAAAATAAATTAACGATGAAACGTGTTGACAACGTCATACTGACAAATTATGCTATTATAACGAAATAAAAAAAAATAATCTTTTTAATTTTTCTTGTGTTTTTTACTAATCTGTTTGTTTTTCCTTTTTTTTTCCTTCCCGTTTTTCAAAAATTCCCCCTTATTGCTACGCTTTGTAAATAATGACATACTTAACTGTGCGTTTTTTCATGTTTTCCCCCCATCATGTGGTTTGGATTCATCTCATTGTGTGGCTAATATTAAAAAAAAATTACAAATTCACTGCTTAATTATGTATTTTTATTTGATAACCTCAATTATTTGTGTTATTTTATAACAAAAAAAAATTGTTCTAAATTTTTATTGTTACATTGTTTAGTTGCAAAGTTATTGACGGTGATTAAAGAACAATGTAGCGATTTGAATCTAAGCGATAACGCTTCTACCATCGTCAATATGGGCGATATCTCTGCATCGGATTTTTGCGAAGATTCCACAGCCTCCGAGTTTAATCTAAATAACGCCATCGTGCGATGGAATCACATCATGTCAAAGTTTTTGGGGGATTCCGATTTGGAAAATGATCTCATCGATCAGATCAGCGGCGATGATCTGTCATCGTCTGGAGAGATGGAGAATGTCTACAACAGTCTAGGAAGCGATGAAGTCACGTTCCACGATGTGGCCCCGTCGCAGAGATATCGGAAAAGCGATGGAGCGATGTTCGTCGGCAAGAATTCACCACACTTAAGACAGAAAAGTGATGAAGTGACATTTCAAAATGTAACATTTTCCCAAAAAGTTCGTAAAAGTGATGGGGCGATGTTCATTGCTAAAAGTTCTCTGCAAATGGGACAGAGAGGTGATGAAGTGACTTTCCACGATGCTACTGTATTGCAGCGAGTTCGTAAAAGCGATGGAGCGATGTTCATCAACAAGAATTCACCGCAGATGATGCGGAATGTTGAAACCACGTCCCATAGAAATTCACCTTGTAAAGCTGATGAATCGATGTTCCGCGATGAAAATTCATCGGGAACTGGCCGCGATGATGAAATCGAATATCGCAATAAAGCTGTATCACACACAGACACACAGCACGATGACGAGGTCGTGTATCGCAATAAGAATATTGCTTCGCTCTTTGATTCCGAAAATGATGAAATCGAGTACCGCGTTAAGAAATCATCGATTCCTAAAATCGTCGAAACACCCGTGAGAGGTACAGCCACTCCCGAATCTGAATTTGTCCTCGAAAAGAAACGCGATTCTCTTTTCGGTTTAGATTTCTTTAAGAAGAACACATTTGGTACTGGTTCACTCAGAACTAAAATCTTCAAGGAGAAGAAGCCAAAAGTGACGCGCGAGAAGATTACACAATTCGCCGAGAAAAATTTGTCCGAAAAAAAGGAAAAGATAAAGCGATCGTTTTCCGACCCGCATAACAAACTCTTCGTGATTTTACCACCGGCAGAAACTGAGAAAAACGACGATAAACAAGTCGAAATCCACCACAACTTCTTCGAAGAAAACCTTTTAAAGATCGTTTCTGCTTTCCCGAAAAGAAGGTCGTCCACTCCATCGGCATTCTTTAAGATTGCAGCGAAAGACAACGAAGCAAGCGCGAAAGGACACTCGTTGTTTTCACGCAGCAAAAATGACGATTTCGATCCTCGTTCGTGCAATGAAATCAGTATAACAACCGACGATTCTTCAAAGCGTAGGAAACCAAATTTGCATTTGTCCGGTCGACGAAGCGCAGAGCCTAGAATGCTGACCGTGCCGCATGTCAGTCGAAATGTAATGGATCACAACAACAGGATCGTGCGGGAGCGCTTTGGAAATGCAAGCGATCAGTCTAGCAGGAACGTAAGCGATCACACGGGAACAAATACTTCGGGGAGTCGAGATCCGACACCTGAACGCTTTTCGCTGATACGATACGACCGCTTGCCGTCCACAGGAATTGAACAGAGGCTCGGGAGACAGACTTCTGAGCGGGTTTCACGGCAAGGCATGTATTTCACGGGACAAATCGTGAAAGAAAAAGGTGATTAAAATTTTTATTGTGTTGTGTTGACAATACTGGCTTATGTTTATCCTCCTTCAAGAACTGCATCAATAAATCCCTTCCTACAGCCCCTACCTCAGTGGCGTACCGTGGGTATCAGCCGCCCGGGGCGGAGGAAAATTTTGCCGCCCCCCCCCCCCCTATATAGGTACTTCTTCAGGGAGGGGGGGGGGGGGCGTAGTGATCCTTTTTTTTTTTTTTTTTTTTTTTTAATATTTAATAATTAAATCTGTATGCGGTGAATTAAAACTACACTCAGAACATGAAAACGGTTTTTCTTTGGTTCTGGCAGCACATAAATTGTCTGCAACTAGAATTTTATATTTGCACTTCGAAAAAAGTTATGTTTTCCTTCGAAATATGTCAGCAGATGAATACACAATTGGAATTTTACATTCTGAACAATAAACTGGCTTAAATTTTATCTGTATACGGTGAATTAAAACTACACTCAGGCCATGAAAAAGGTTTTTATTTGACTCTGGCGGCACATAACTTGTCTGGAAGAATTTAATTAAGCACTTCAAATAAGTTTTTTCTTCGAAATGTGTCGTCGGATGAATTCACAACTGGAATTTTGCATTCTGAACACAAAAGGGGTTTTAATTAAATCTCTAAGCGGTGAATTAAGACTACACTCGGAACATGAAAATGTTTTTTCTTTGATTCTGGCGGCACGTAAATTGTCTGCAAGAATTTTATAAAGCACTTTAAATAATATAATGTTTTCCTTCGAAATGTGTCGTCAGATAAATCCACAACTGGAATTATATATTTTGAACACAAAACTGCTTTTCATTTAATATGTATGCGGTGAATTAAAACTTCACTCAGAACATAAAAATGGTTTTTCTTTGATTCTGGCAGCACATAGATAGTGTGCATCTAGAATTTTATAACTGCAATTCGAATAAGTATGCACACACCTGTCAGCTATTTAACTTTTCTGTGATAATAAATTTAAAATATATCACCGTGATATATACGTGGAAGAAAACCGTATAAGTGTAATTTTTTGTGCGCTTTCAGCTGGGCGCACAAAGCTTCACGAATATAAAACACAAATCGACTATCAATTAGAGCTAAAATGATACTGTTGCCATTTACATTTTTATTTAAAAATAATGTATGTGTTAGAAATAAAAACAAAACGTCTGTCATTAATATTTTGATTTTAACAGTATACAAAACTTAAGAAAGATGTTAAGAAACTATAAACCAGAAAAAACTTTTTAGTCCTGACGCGAGAATAGAACCCGCGACTTCCCCAATCCAAATTTTTACAAGATGATTATTGATTGTGAAATTTTGCCGCCCCCCCAAAAGTGCCGCCCGGGGCGGGCCGCCCCCCCCGCCCCCCCCACGGTACGCCACTGGGTCAGACATGAACTGCTTCATGGGGGTCCCCCTGCAACTGAGGATGCTGGCCGAAGTTTTCAGGCCAAATAGTCATCTAATGATTCAGCCTCTGGAAGATTTATATAAAAAAATAAATATCGTCAGTGCTCCAAATCTTTATAAAATGTACATACATCTGAAATATGATATTTATTTATACGACAAGACCTTAAAAGGAAGAGTGTTTGACGAAGATGAAATATCGGAATATACCGATTCCTTAAACCAAGATCATGGCCAACTCGGTTTCAGAACGTTCTTTGCTGAATTTTACGATTTAAATAAAAGCAACTTTAACATGATTTCAGCTAAGAGGCTAGTTAAGTTGAACAGGTTGGGGTTGATAGAATCGAAGGGAAACGAACATTTTGACTTTGTGCACAGAACATACGCAGAATATTTTTGTGCGCAGATAGTTATCCACTTACTCAATCAACCAGAACCTGGTCAAAAAGACAGTGATTTCAAGCATCGTCTGATTAAAGACATACTTCTGACTAAAATACTGCTTCACCCAGACAGCAAGATAATCAGATTGTTTCTAAATGTTGAATTAGGAGAAATGAAGAAGTCAGACACAACACTACAATTAAACGCTGAACATATAAGTCGACTGTGGATTGAAGAAAATGCCATATTTAGAAATGACGAACATCAAACGGCTCTGCATATTGCTGTCAAAGAAAGGAACGAGCACATAATCACCTTCATGCTCAGTGGGTTGTACTATGACAGTACCCAGGATGCCTTCGTTACTCTAATTACACAATACGACATTAACAATAGCATAGCACTACATATAATGGATCAGCCGACTTTCCATGGTAAAATTGACGATGACTCATTGTGTAACACGATAATGGAAATGTTTTTCAAATGTTTCGTATCATTTTCTAACGAAACGAAAGAAAAGATTTTATTCGCTTGTTTATTTAATCGAGAAACTTCATACGTGTCAAAATATTTAATGAAATCGGGAAATGTGAATGCGAGGACCTTACCAGAATTTAAAAAAGTGGTAACAAGAGTAAAAGAAGTTGAATCGGTAGTTGGTAGATTTGAGAAGTTTTTAAAACAAAATAATGTTAAACAAGCAAGAATAATACTATCAAAAAGATTGAACAATAACGTTGAACGTTACTGTCTGTTATTAAGAAAACAGGGCAAAAACCAAATACAGTCTGCTCTTCACATCGCTGCAAAGCTTGGCCACTACGATGTTGTTGAACTACTAGCGGAGATTCTGACCCCTGTTCCCTTTGCTATATTGATGGCAAGACCCGATGAACACAAAAAGACTGCTTTACATACAGCAGCTAAGTGCGGAAAATTGGATATTGTCAGATATTTAGTGGATAGTGGTACAGATATTAATTCACGCTGTAAAACAGGCCAATCTGCTCTGATGTACGCTGCCCAGATGAATTACAAGGAACGAAGGTTATGCTTTGTTGAAGTCGGTGGTAAGAACATAAAATCATTTTATTATAGTATAAATAAACCGCATACAAACACGGAACAGACACAACTATCGATAGTAAAATGTTTAGTTGAAAAAGATGCTAACAAAAACTTTAAAGATGACAGTGGTTTGACTGCAGTGCAAAAAGCGGCTGATAATGATCATTTTTTGATAGTAGAATATCTCATTGATGGTGGTGCCGATATATTATCTCTTAACAACATTATAAATGAGGACAGGGAAACTGCGCTGCATAAAGCGGCCCAGTGGGGTCGTCACACATCAGTAGACTATCTCCTAAAGAAGGGAGCGGACCCTGACAGGTTAGATAAGCAGGGATGGACTGCATTAAGTTGGGCATCGTTCCTGAAGGCATGGGTTGTGGTGCAGGTTCTATTAGATGGGGAAGCTGACGTTAATGCAGATAGTGGACAAGCTTTCTATTTTGCCATTTGGTGGAAGGAATGGTCTGTAGTAAAGTCTCTCATAGATAAAGGAGTATGCTTTCTTGAAAGCAGAATTACGTTTGATTTATCTGAATTTAAAGAAAATTTCCCAAATTACGTTTTTAAATGAATTTATTATGAAATATTATAGTAGCAGATATATTTTTAAACAATTTTGAAGATAATTTTTTTAATAGTCGTGCTTTATTATTAAAATTTGTTTATTTTTGGAAAAGATATGTAGACGACTTTTTTTGTATATGGACTGTTATTAATAGACAATGTCATATTTTCTTAAATTTCATTAATAAAATCAACAACAAAAAAATTACCCTAGAACTTTGAAAAAATAACCTTTAAAAAATTGCCGCTTAAATTTTTTGGATTTTAATATTTCTATTGTCAATAATAAATTTGAATTTAACATGATATAATCAAATATTTATTCATCCATTTTCAACAATATGTTAAACAAACAAAAAAATATTAGAAAAAAGTTTTTTGATCTGTTTTTATCCACACGTTGTTGTACCCCCAGGACAACGAATATAATTGGAGAAAGATTGTATTTTTAAATACTTAATGACACTTCAAATTTAATAATTAAAAACACGCCCGATAATATCCAACCAGCTTTTTACACTAATAACATTTTTTTTTAAATGTGCATTAAATAACAAGGATAAGGGTGATTTTTGAACAAATCTAAGGTTTATAAATTAATTTGTAATGATTGTAACTTTTTTTATATGGGGAAGACTTCTAGAAATTTTAATATTAGAAAAGGAACATCTAAGATATTTAAATAATAATTATTATTCAGAATTTGCAAATCACATTTTAGAAACAAATCATTCTTTTGATATTAATAAGGGTTTAAAATTTTTAACACAACGGGGGTACAATAAGATAATTTAGAAATTAGGAAAAGCGTTAATAGTCAATTAAATACTATTAATGACCAAACTTTTTTTTTTAAATGGCTATCTCTTGAATTTATTTTCATATTATAACTTACATTTAAAATAATTTATTTTGTTATTTAGACTTCCTGTTTTTATTGTTTGTTTTAAAAAATATGTGAATGCAATTTTTGCACGTCCTGAAATATTGTTTATATTTAATTTTATATAATTGTTTATTTTTATGATATTTTAAGTACTTAATCACCTCTCCTTTTTAATATTTTGTCTATGTTCTTATTCGTCTATACTTGATTGTCTTTTGTTATTTTTAAGCTTGCTTTATGTCAAGTAAATATAATGAGTTACCAAGTTATCTAAATGCACCGCCAAACTCAAAGAAATGCTGAATAAGTTGATTATAGATCTAGATTATTTTTATATGGTCGTGTGTTATATTTGGCATGTGAAGATCGTATATGCATTAATTTCATCTATTTTTAAAATTTATTATGGTGCCCAGTGGCGTACCGTGGGTATCAGCCGCCCGGGGCGGAGGAAAATTTTGCCGCCCCCCCTATATAGGTACTTCATCAGGGAAGGGGGGGGGGGGGTAGTGATCCTTTTTTTTAATTTTTTTTTTTTTTTTAAATATTTATTAATTAAATCTGTATGCGGTGAATTAAAACTACACTCAGAACGTGAAAACGGTTTTTCTTTGGTTCTGGCAGCACATAAATTGTCTGCAACTAGAATTTTATATTTGCACTTCGAAAAAAGTTATGTTTTCCTTCGAAATATGTCAGCAGATGAATACACAATTGGAATTTTACATTCTGAACAATAAAACTGGCTTAAATTTTATCTGTATGCGGTGAATTAAAACTACACTCAGAACATGAAAAAGGTTTTTATTTGACTCTGGCGGCACATAACTTGTCTGGAAGAATTTTATTAAGCACTTCAAATAAGTTTTTTCATCGAAATGTGTCGTCGGATGAATTCACAACTGGAATTTTACATTCTGAACACAAAAGGGGTTTTATTTAAATCTCTAAGCGGTGAATTAAGACTACACTCGGAACATGAAAATGTTTTTTCTTTGATTCTGGCAGCACATAAATTGTCTGCAAGAATTTTATAAAGCACTTTAAATAATATAATGTTTTCCTTCGAAATGTGTCGTCAGATGAATCCACAACTGGAATTATACATTTTGAACACAAAACTGCTTTTAATTAAATATGTATGCGGTGAATTAAAACTTCACTCAGAACATAAAAATAGTTTTTCTTTGATTCTGGCAGCACATAGATAGTGTGCATCTAGAATTTTATAACTGCAATTCGAATAAGTATGCACACACCTGTCAGCTATTTAACTTTTCTGTGATAATAAATTTAAAATATATCACCGTGATATATACGTGGAAGAAAACCGTATAAGTGTAATTTTTTGTGCGCTTTCAGCAGGGCGCACAAAGCTTCACGAATATAAAACACAAATCGACTATCAATTAGAACTAAAATGATACTGTTGCCATTTACATTTTTATTTAAAAATAATGTATGTGTTAGAAATAAAAACAAAACGTCTGTCATTAATATTTTGATTTTAACAGTATATAAAACTTAAGAAAGATGTTAAGAAACTATAAACTAGAAAAAACTTTTTAAGTCCTGACGCGAGAATAGAACCCGCGACTTCCCCAATCCAAATTTTTACAAGATTATTATTGATTGTGAAATTTTGCCGCCCCCCCAAAAGTGCCGCCCGGGGCGGGCCGCCCCCCCCGCCCCCCCCACGGTACGCCACTGCCCTACCTTAACCCACCTCTGCCCAACCGGTGGCGAAATAGTACCACTAGGGGCACTCTTGTGTAGAAGATACTCTCAGTACCAATATCAAATGGTTTTAGCCGCAGTGTTTGGTGACCAGATCTGAATAGCCAGGTACTTCCTCTTCCACATCTCCTTTCTCTCCCCCTTTGCCTTCAGCCTCGCAACATACTTCATTTGGGGATGCTATAATCCCACTTGCTCCACACAGTTGAGAGCAGTTGGGACTGTTGTGCGGTGTTCGCACAAGTTAGCCGTTCAGATAACAATTAAGACAAAAAAAAAATCTGTTAGAGGATTGCATGAGAACCGCAGCTCCTAAAATATTTTAGCCAAAAATTAAATTTTATTTTTAGGTCTCAATACGACCATTTTTTACCGAAATACCGATTAAAAATGACCGAAAAATTTGGAACTTTTCAAGTCAACATTTTTTTTCTTTACTATCAAAACCAGATACATTTTCGTGGACCCCCACTTACAACTTGAACCCCCATTTTTTTATCACGTCAACGTAGATCCCCGTCGAGTCTCGCGTGGACCCCTGGGGGGTCCACCTGGACCACTTTGGGAATCACTGCTCTAGAGTAACTATCGGTTTACGGAGGTTTACGGACGGTGTAAATGCAAAAATTAGAAGTGATGTAAAACAGGCGGTTAAATTGATTAAAAATGCGTTTTTGTGATATTTAACAGTAGCAATTTCTTTTACTCTTGTTTTTACTTTAGCAACTGTTGAAACAGACGTAAGAGTAAGATAACCCAACCCGTCGATGTACAAAGCTTGGCGATCTAGTCTAAGGATGCGGCGGACTACTGAATTTGATGTACAGCTTGATTTTGTGCATTCAACCGATTAAAAAAACAGGGCATTACAGTAGTTGATAGGTAGGGGTACGTAAATTTCGTTTTTACGAAATAGATGCGATAAAAGCGAAATCTGCAGTTTATTTGCGATAAAGGCGAAATTTGAAAATTAAATACTTTCGCACAGACGCGCTAACAATTATTACAACTCTGTTCAAAACAGACGAATTCTATCGATCACAGCATGATGTTGAAGACAGCAGCTCAAAAGAGCTTGGATAAATTGTTGGTACACATGGGGCCGAATCCAACAAATGAGTGCTATAAGCACATTGGCAGAAGCAGCAAATGTGCCATCTTCTTCTGTCAATTCATATTCCATAGTGGAAAGCTTCGTAAAAATTCCGCTTTTCAAAAGTGTACCACAAAAAGAACTAATTGACGGGTACTCTCATTTTCACAGACAATTACTTCATTGGTCGGCCAAGAAGCTCCTGTGGATGTAATGCAAGTTTTAGTTACATCAAAATCTTGCTATCCTGGATTTGCAAAAGCAGCTATTCAATGTCTCAATTGCCCTGTCAATAGTATTGATGCCGAGAGGTACTTTAGTATCTACAACATTGTCGTAACTGATCGCAGGCAAACAATGAAGGATGAAAATGTAGAAATTACAACAATGCTAGCCTTTAATCGAGTTTTTAACATTGTATTGTTTTTTTTGCGAAATAAATGCGAAATTTTCTAATTTGAGTTTTTTTAAATGCGAAATCACGATTTTTTATTTGCGAAATTTACGTACCCCTATTGATAGGAAATCAAGAGGCAGATTACTGAGAGAGTAACTATGTACATACTTCCGAAAAGTACTTACTGTCAAAAGAAGCGAAGCTAGCAGTCCACAATGGAGTGCTGGTACCTACTCTGATCTTTGGCAGTGAGGCATGGAACTGGCAGAGGAAGGATGAAAGCAGACTGAATGCTGTTGAAATGAGTTCCCTGAGGCGTTTGTGTGGTAAAACCATGTATGATCGTGTGAGAAATATGGAGATCCGCAAATAATGCAAGGCGTAAGCGTAATGAATATGGGCATGTAGAGCGAATGAACAAAGAAAGTAGTGTAAGAAGAATATACGACGCAAATGTGAATGGTAGAAGTCGGGGACGCACGAGGAAAACTTGGCACGATCAAGTGAATCAGATACTTAAGACAGGCCATTCCAAGAGTCAGCATAATAGAAGAGTATGTATAAGATGATGTATGAATGTGAGTGTGGCAAAGAGTGTGTGCCAAGACCGAGTTGTTTGGCGGTCTGTCCTCTCTGCCTACCCTTGCGGAGAAACGGCATGATGGTTATTAGTTCGTTAGTTAGTTTACCAACTTCCGAAATAATCTGAAAAGACAAACCAATTGAAAGCGTGTTTTGGGCGTGTGTTAGCCTGAAGTAATTAAAAAAAAATCAAATTATGCTTCTAGTTGTTACTTCTATTAGATGAGCGGTGTTCCTCAAGGATCTCATTTAGGGCCAGTCTTATTTATAACTTTTTTTTACATTAGCTCCACATAGTAGGCCCTGAGGAAAATATTTTCCCCTCTGGGCCTATGTCATCTTTGGGGGTGCTGTGTGGAGGATCTTTTTAGGAGAGGAAGTTCTGAGAAAGAAAATGGTATTAGGGGTGGGTGTGTGAGCAGCAGGGACGGATATATATTAAGATAGTGGGCTCCGTTATTATGAAATTTATAAAACAAAGTTTACAATAGGTGTAGCGCGAGTTGTGTGCATTTCAATTAAATAAATCTTGTTTATCGGCAGGGTAAGAAGGAGGGCGGGGAGGAGCAGAACGAAGGAGTAAGGTTTCTGAGGGAGGGAAGGGGAAGGCAGGGACGCATGGGAAAGGACATGCAGCGGAGGAGTGGGGAAAATGTAGTAATGGGTCATAATAATGTAATGTTTGTTGCAGGTGTGACAACGATGGGTCCGCCTGGACCCCCGGAGAGGAAGAGCGCCTGAGGGGTCACGTGTCTCGCCTGAAGAGGGAGAGGACAGTAGCGGCCTCGGGGGCCCAGCCCGCACAGTGGCCTCTGCTGGGTATGCCTCCTCTCATTCCCGTATCTATACAAAACACACCTATTACATTTATTTGTTGGTTAATCAATACTGTTTGAATATCTTCTTTTGAAACTGTTAGTGCTTGGTGGAATTCGTAATGACTGTAATGAAATCAATTTTAAAATTTATTTAGCGCCAATGCCCTTGAGTGATAGCTACCCACATTTGTGTAACACCGCCAGTGCCTTTGAGTGATAGCTAACCACATTTGGGTAGCACCGCCAGTGCCTTTGATAACTATCCACATTTGGGTAGCACCTCCAGTGCCCTTGAGTGATAGCTACCCATGTTTGTGTAACCCCGTCAGTGCCCTTGAGTGATAGCTACCCACATTTGTGTAACACCGCCAGTGCCCTTGAGTGATAGCTACCCACATTTGGGTAGCACCGCCAGTGACCTCGAGTGATAACCCACATATGGGTAGCACTGCCAGTGCCTTTGAGCGATAACTACACACGGGAAGCACATTTAAAATTTCAATAAAAAAAATTGTCCATTTGTTGTCGTACAAACGTGCACTTGACAATTTGCAGCAATTTATTCATGAAATCAAGTATAAATATTTTAACAAACTAGGAAGAATAATTATTTCTCTTTCCAATAACAAATTAGTCACATATTTCCACATTATAGAAAAAAATTAATAAATAAATTAATTATAATTTACGGATCCCCGGTCAGATTTGTCCTACAGATCCCCTGTCCTACGGAGCCCCTGTCCTACAGAGCCCCTGTCCTACAGAGCCCCTGTCCTACAGAGCCCCTGTCCTACAGAGCCCCTGTCCTATAGAGCCCCTGTCCTACAGAGCCCCTGTCCTACAGAGCCCCTGTCCTACAGAGCCCCTGTCCTACAGTGGAATATGATGTCTGTTGCTAGTAATATCCTTCCGAAGCCCCACACTGTTTTTTAAAGATTTTACAAACCACTTTTGTCAAGAAAACGAAATTAGGGTAAAAACGATTGCAAATTGTAGGAATACCTTTTCCTTGCAGATGATGGTGATGGTATTGACGACAACCTGTCCGGGGCGGTCAGGGGGTCTGACAAGATGCGCTGTTTGGACGCGGCCGATGCTAGAAAACTGGACATGGAGACAGCTGTACTCATGCAGGTTAAATCACACACCCATATCCCATTTCAGACATTCTTTCTTACATTGGCTCCACATGGAAGTAGGGACACGAAAAAAGTATCGATACTTTGCGCTATCGAGTACTTTTTCTTTCGATACAGATACTTTTGTACTCGATACTTTGTATTCGATACTTTTACTTGGTGAGTACTTTTTAAGCATCTAGTTCAATCATAGCGAACCTTCTAAAACATTCCATTGCATTGGCATAATTGCAAGCACAAGCAATCTAGTTCTAGTGTGTCACGTGAACGAATAGATGGTGTAGGCACCGCGATTATTATTATATTTTGAGCAAAATGTCATCTTGACTCTAGCAACACTTGCCTGCGCAGCAAAATGCGCAGATGACAGAACTGAGCTCGCGAGTGGAAAAAACTTCGAGAGCATTCCGGTCTGAACGCTCCTCCTGTCAGCTAGCTATTTTTAATTACGCAAATTATTGTCGCGGATAGAATCCTTGTAATATCTCACTTCTGATGTCAAATAAAATATAACTCTACCGAGCAATCAGTGTTATGATTTATAAACTAAATTCCGTGACCATTTATTTAGAGAACCCGGATATCTCTGATGAGGTAAGCAGAGATATTCGGCATCCACTAAAACTGGTGACCCCGACGTGATCTGAACACGCAACCTTCTGTAGGCATCCCGAGTTCATCACCAGGGAACGTGAATCCTGAGATCTCCGCCAGAGAACGCAGGATCCTGAATCCGTCATCAGGGAGACCAGCATCTACTCCATCTGCATCCAGAATTCATCTGAGAATCGTCGCCGGATAAAATTGGTTCGACATATTCTTACGACAATGACGCCATATTTTTTCTTGAGGTCAAATTAATACAATAATGTTGCAAATCGCACATGTTCTGAATTGTAACGATTTTTAAAGTTCCTTTCTTATCATCTAAAACTATTTAATATCATCGAAAACGAGTTTATCTATACAACAAAAAATTTTAATAAATTTAAAAAAAAAAAAAAAAGTTTTAACAAAATTTTAATAAATTTTAACAATAAAATTTTAGAAAATATTCAACTATTTTAAAATTTTTTAACAATTTTAACGATTTTTAAAGTTTTTAAGCAACTATCGAATCAACTAATAAATAGTGGAGGTATATAATTCCCACTTATTTTTATCAGAATTATTGTTGAAAATTTTTGAAAGAGAAAAGGCATTAGTGTGGATTTTTATTTTTAATTTAAAATTGAGAATTTCAATTTTAACTAGTTTTATCACAAAGGAGTTTATTTCACTGTCGGGTATTCCATATTTTTGTCTCGCCTTTATTGTCTGCACTTAAATGACATCTACCGGAGAGACACCCTCCATTGAACCAAGCGACATAGCTAAAAGAACTGAAGAAATATTGCGCAAGGAAAATCCAACACCAAACATGGAATCAGACAACGAGGGCTGTTCTTCGAAAACATCCATCCATCACGTTTCTGTGAGGTTACCAAGTTGTTGGAGAAGTAACATTAGTCTATGGTTCGCTCAAGCCGAGGCTCAGTTTACTAACTCCCGCATCAAGGAAGATTTTACTAAATACAACATCATAGTCGCCGCCTTGGACGCTGAAACATTACAATGCGTTAGCGACATAGTGATAAACCCGCCAGTGAAGGACAAATATTGCACACTCAAGGCATCGCTGATAGACAGACTTCAAGACTCCGAAGAGAAGCGTTTAACACGACTATTGACGGGATTACAATTAGAAGACCGAAAACCCACAGGACTTCTACGACACATGCTGGAGTTAGCTGGACCCGCATTAGCGGAGAGCGCCATCGTAAAAACATTATGGCTCCAACGGCTTCCTCAGCATGTCCAAGCCATACTTTCAGCACTTCCAGACAATAACCTAAACCAACTAGCACTAGCTGCCGATAAGATAGTTGATGTGTACCAGGCAACAGAATGTGGCGCGGTAGACCACGACACCAAACCCGGAACTTCAAGATCCGAACGTAATGATACGTCAATGCAAAGCCTTTTAGAGCAGGTCGCAGCTCTTACCCACGAGGTGAAACTTTTGAAGATGTCGCAGGTCCATAATCGTGACCGCCCATCTACCTACAGCGAGCACAGAAGCCAGAGTCCACGTCGCAATAATAGTCGTCAGAATAACTATCAGAATCCCGCTAGAAGACCACGTTCCAGGTCCCGCGGTAGATCGCCCAACAAAGCACCGAATGGGTACTGCAAATTACATGCCAAGTTCGGTGAAAATGCCTACCGATGCCAACAACCGTGTACCTTCCGCTCGAAGAGGTCGGGAAACGACGGAGGAATTCCACAGTAGAGACATGTGAAATTCCTACTCAGACTCGTCGTCTCTTCCTTTATGACCAAGAAACAAGCCAAAAGTTTTTAGTAGACACAGGCGCAGACATTTCTGTGATCCCGAAGACATCGAAAATAGCGAAGAATTACATAACTTCCGACAAGTGCCCCACAACTTTATACGGAGCTAATGGGAATTCCATCCGAACCTACGGCACAAGGACGATTGAACTTAAGTTCGGCCTCCGGAGAACAATGAAATGGCGTTTCATAGTGGCTGATGTGAATAGAGCCATACTTGGTGCTGATTTTCTCCATCATTTTAACTTGTCGGTCAACCTAAAAAAGGGTACACTTACAGACCAGTCTACAGGCTTACGGATTCGAGGCGCAACATCCAATGGACCCTCATCCGGTATCTCCAGTATTTCCTCATCACAAAAATACAGGGAGATTTTAAATAAATATCCAGGCCTGACGCGACCGAATATGCAAGCTCTAAATAACAAGAAACATACAGTGACGCACTGCATAGAGACCAAGGGTCCACCTGTAACTGAACGAGCTCGCAGACTCGCACCAAAACTGTTAGAAGCAGCCAAAAAGGAGTTTAATTACCTTATGGAGCAAGGCATTTGCAGGCCGTCCAAGAGTAACTGGGCGAGCCCTTTACACATGGTGAAGAAGCCTAATGGTGAATGGCGACCGTGCGGTGATTATCGTCGTCTCAACGCCAAAACGATTCCCGACAAATACCCCATTCCGCAGCTCCAGGACTTTTCACATAAACTCGCAAAAGCAAAAATCTTCACAACAATAGATATGCTGAGGGCATACTACCAGATCCCAATGGAACCAGAAGATATACCCAAAACGGCTATTATAACACCATTTGGCCTTTTTGAATTTACGACTATGCAATTTGGATTATCCAACGCTGCCCAAAGCTTCCAGCGTTTCATGCATGCCGTAACCAGAGATCTGGATTTTTGCTTTGTTTATCTTGATGATATCCTTATAGCCTCCAGCAATGAAGAGGAGCATAAAAAACATTTGGATATTCTATTTAAAAGTTTAGCAGATAATGGATTGGTAATTAACATTAAAAAATGTCAATTTGGACTCCCGACTGTTAATTTTCTAGGTCATACCATTTCACCGGAAGGGATGACTCCAATTAAAGAGAAAGTGAAAACTATTATTGATTTTCCTCTCCCCAAAACAGCCAAAGGATGAAGACGTTTTTTGGCAAAGCTCAATTATTATAGAAGATTTTTACCCAACACTATCAGCGCCCAAACAACACTTTTTGATTGCATTTCTGGATATAAAAAGAATGACAAACGTATCCTTACTTGGACCCCGGAATTAACGGAGGATTTTAACCAATGCAAGCGACACCTCGCTTCTGCCGCATTGTTAGCACACCCAGACCCAAACGCTGAATTAGCAGTTATGGTGGACGCATCCAACCTGGCTATGGGAGCATCATTGCAACAAAATAAAGGTACAGCATGGCAACCTTTAGGATTTTTTTCAAGAAAATTTACCCCGGCACAGCGTAAATACAGTACGTTTGACCGTGAATTAACCGGTGTTTACGAGGCAGTAAAGTATTTTAGGAGCAACTTAGAAGGTCGAAATTTTACTATTTACACGGACCACAAGCCCATCACTTTCGCTTTCAACAAGAAACGAGCCTCAAGTTCTCCTCGTCAAGAGAGACAACTAGATTATATATCTCAATTTACCACCAACATCAAACATATTTCCGGACACCAGAATACAGTTGCAGATACTCTTTCTCGCATTGAAGAGATAAATAGCCCTTCTGCAATTGACTATGAGAGAATGAGACAAGAGCAGAGTCACGACGACGAAATTACTAAGGCACTTGAGGACTCCTCTCTCTCTCTACGTCAAATGGTGATTCCTGGAACTAATTCTTCATTGTGGTGTGATATCTCTACCGGTCATGTAAGACCCTTCGTACCATCTAATATGAGAAAAGAGGTCATAGAAAATGTGCATAATGTTTGTCATCCAGGCATTAATGGGACTGTCAACAGTATTAAATTGAGATTTGTTTGGCCCAACATGGCGAAGGATATAAAGTTCTTTGTCAAACATTGCATAAATTGTCAAAAGGCCAAAATCTCCAGACATACAGTCGCGCCAAGAGCCACGTATGTTCTGCCTGAAGACCGTTTCCGGAACGTCCACATCGACTTGGTTGGACCCCTGCCCGCTTGTAGTGATTATCAATATCTGCTCACCATGATTGACAGATTCACTCGCTGGCCCGAAGCAGTCCCCTTATAGAATATGTCAGCAGACACAGTCGCCACAGCACTGACAACTCACTGGATTTCGAGGCATGGTGTCCCCGAAACTATTACGACAGACCAGGGACGTCAGTTTGAGTCATGTCTTTTCAAGAAACTCACAGAAAAATTCGGAATCAAGCATACGCGGACAACCGCCTACCACCCTCAAGCTAATGGCATGATAGAAAGGTGGCATAGAACCCTCAAGTCGGCACTTATGGCTAACGGCGACCCGAACTGGTTGGAGACTCTCCCTATTATACTACTTGGATTGAGGTCAACAGTTCGTGATGATTTAAAATGCTCGCCTGCTGAACTTACCTATGGTAGAACGCTGAGGTTACCATGTAATTTCTTCACTCCTACGCCTCGCGAAGAGCCAGATACTTACGTCGGTCGACTACAAAGAAGATTTGAAAATATAAAATCTACTCCTGCCAGTAATCACGGTTCAGGAAAGTTTTTCATACATAAGGATTTACCTTCTTCTACTCACGTTTTTCTGAGAACTGATTCCGCACGAAAATCGCTGCAACTCCCTTACGATGGACCTTACAAAGTGGAAGAACGTAACGAAAAGACATATGTCATTATCATCAATGGAAAACCAAAGCGCGTCTCTATTGATCGCTTGAAACCAGCCTTCGTTCCTTCCGAAGAGAAGTTGACTATCGAAGAACCTGTCGCAGAACAGACCCCGGACAAAATTACTACTACAAGGTTCGGTAGAAGAGTGCATTTTCCAGACAGGTACCAGGCCCTTTAGAAAAAAGGCTTAAAGAGACATAGTTTTTCCATATAATTTTTTTTCCGATATAAAATCACTATATACTCCCAAATTCGATTCACAGATATATATCTCATTAGTAAATCCACATTATTGACATAAATTTTGGTAGTATTTTTTTAAAGATTACTGTAACTACAAATAGCTAGAGACATCAACTTTTGATAGAAGTTGGAACTCTAAGTTTATTTAACTATGTTATTTTTTTACATATTTGATAACCTTGTCTTAAGGAAGGGTTATTTTTAAATCTCCATGTTCATAGAACATGATTTCACTATATAATGAAAATAATTAGAGACTACAATTTTTGATAGAAATTGAACTCTAGGTTTGTTTAACCATCGTCATAATTGATATATTCAATAATCCTGTCTTAAGGAAGGGTTGTTTTTAAAAAATCTCATGTTCATAGAACATGATGTCAACATGTATATTTATACATAACAAAATACCATGTAATATGTGTCGTTTCGTTTTTTCCACGCTTTTTTAAGTGCATGATGTACTTTTCCATACACTTACAAAAGTGTGATGAGTGTTTTCCATGTTTTTGTAGGTATGTGATGTATCATTCCACAATACCTGGGAAAACATGATGTAGTTTTGCCATACGTTTTCAGTATGAAAATTCAAATATGTGTAGAAGGTACAATGAACTGCCTTCTCCATTTCCTTATTATATTACCATATTTTGATAGGTGTGTGATGACTGCTTACCTTGCCCACACCTGTCAAAACGTGAAGCATATTGTTATCATGTATTTATAGGTAAATTTGGTACTGCTCTTTCCGTACTTATAAATGTATGACGTAGACCACCCATGTACACCTGTTAAAGCATTAAAATTTTTTTTTTTCATCTATTTTTATAAAAATGTCAAAACATGAAAAATCTTTTCAATTTTTTTCAAAATGTAAATAGGAAAAATCTTTTCAACTATTATCATAAGATGATATACCATGTTATAACATGAAGTAACTTTCCAAGATTTTTCTTGAGGTGTATTCTTTATTCCATGCTAATGAATGCATGAAGTATGTAACGTTAGATGAACATAAATAATATGATCTAAAAATAATACAAACTATTGTATTCTTTATTCCATGCTGATAAAAGCATGATGTATATAATATTAGATGTATGATTTGAAAATAATACAAGCTATATTGTATTCGTTTTCCCATGCTAATAATGGCATGATGTAACTTTAGATGCACTTAAATGCAGGACCTAATTATAATACCAACTATTGCCTGTAGTATTCCATACTAGTTAATGTATGATGTATGTATATAATTTTAGTTACACATAAATTTTGATCTGTATAGGTTACAACTTTTCATTATGATATCCCACGATCTACGGGACATATGTCTAAACACATTTCTTAATATAGTTCACCTTATTTTTATATACGTTTAATATTTTTATATATTTATATACGTTTCCTGATGTTCTATACATAAAAAATGAACTTTATTAATTTTAAGTACTCAAGTATGTATATGATACATTCTACTTATGAAGTGAATATCATACCTCATATAGATATGACGCGGTTATAGATATGATAGGACTTTCCTTATCTCTACGAAGTGTGATACCCATTACGTATTTTCTTTCTTGACTTATAAGTTGTGTGAAGTTTTCACATATTTATTTTTTATTTCTGGTTACATGTTTATAATGTAGACACTTGTCACTCATCTTAAATAGATTTGAAGTAATCTTGACTTATAAGTTGTGTAAAATTTTCACTTATTAATTTTTATCCCTAGTTGTATGATTATAATGAAGACACACGTCACTCATCTTTAATAGATTTGAAGTAATTTAACTTAGCCAACGGGTTACATTTTTGTATTAGCACGAAGTGGTTTCCCCTTTCCGTAGCTTATGAGACTTATAAAAATTAATTAATTAATTAATAATTTAATTAACACTTATCACTTTTACAGTAAGTGTTTATTAGGTTGCTTTAGTCAGCATTGTTTGTCAAGCCCACTTAATTATTTTTTTAGAAACATAGTTAAAGTTTATTACTTTTGGTTTTTTTTATCGATCTTACAACAAACTGGTTGATCCAGTATTCCAATTTGTCCGACTGTGTTAATTTAAAATAATCAAATGGGCATCGAACACTATATATGTAATTTTTGTTTTTTTAAGTTTTTTACATATGTGCGTTTGTCGCATAAAATGCTGGGGAGGAGGTATGTAGGCACCGCGATTATTATTATATTTTGAGCAAAATGTCATCTTGACTCTAGCAACACTTGCCTGCGCAGCAAAATGCGCAGATGACAGAACTGAGCTCGCGAGTGGAAAAAACTTCGAGAGCATTCCGGTCTGAACGCTCCTCCTGTCAGCTAGCTATTTTTAATTACGCAAATTATTGTCGCGGATAGAATCCTTGTAATATCTCACTTCTGATGTCAAATAAAATATAACTCTACCGAGCAATCAGTGTTATGATCTATAAACTAAATTCCGTGACCATTTATTTAGAGAACCCGGATATCTCTGATGAGGTAAGCAGAGATATTCGGCATCCACTAAAATGGCTTATAATAAGAAAAGTAAATTTATTTTGTTATCTAAACATTTAGTTAATGAAAAACACCATTAGGTGAAAAAAATCTGAAAAGTGCCATACTGACTGTTTTGCCAAAAAACAAAGTAGAGAAAAAAATTTATGGAAAATTTTTTCTTTTACTTTTTAGTTCGTGTTTTAACAGGGCAGCTGTGTTTCATTATTTATTTAACTACGCACGTTTAGTTTTGCAGTTGATTATATACATAAAAAAACATTAGGTACCCTTTTTTTATGAGTACCTAAGATAGCAATTTGTGAATTTACATGTCCTTTTTTATTATTGATTATACGAACTTAAATTCGATTGTTTCTTTTTTCATTTCACTGACGTTGACGTCCTGTAACATATATTCGTCAGTAACCAAAATAAACCCAGAGCATTCGACTATCACCTCAAGATAGTGGGGAAAGTTTGGGGTTCAAATCTAGTGTTCAGTAAAAGAGTAGTTAGATAAGATAACAAGTTTATTCTTTAAGAATTTGCAAACAAGAATACAAATTAAAAAAAACATAAATACCTGCTTTATGCAAATAAAGGTTGCCGTACGGAGAGAGAGAGAGATTGTGTTATACCGTTATTAATAGTACGCCGTTACGTTAAACCGGAGATGCTTCGGGGCTCCAAACCAGGGTATCAAAATCGGAAAACTTGTTAAGCCATCCGCGTGTCCAAAACCAAGGCTCCCACAGCCTGGCGTGTACGTTGCGTCATCCCGGGTTGGATCGTCACCAGGGACGATGCTTCGGGGCTCCAACAGGGTATCAAAATCAGGAAACACGGCAAACCATCCGCGTGTGCAAAAGAGGCATCCGGTGCATCGGCTGGGAAAAGAGGGCACAGCAGCATGGACGCTCCCAGACGCTCCAACAGGGCCTCGGGATCAGGAACCGTTAACGGTCGGCAGGTCTTATCAAATTCCCCGGCACCATCAGCCAAAGAAAAAACACATGCGTCGTACGCATCAGTAAAATCTCACAGCATCTCCCATAGCATGACGCTACTACAATGGCACTTTCGCCAACACGCGAATTCACTCACTGGTGAACAAAAAATAAAATTATTTAATGCATTTAGCACGTCACGTCTGCCGCCATCATAGTCAATGACCAAGCCCATTTCCTTTTTTACTCTGTCCGGTTGTCAGAATGACCAACCATACCGATATAAAATTAAAATTAAGTAAAAATTCACCAGTACTTACTGGCAAAATGGACATGTTACAATGCTAAAAATTTAAACACCTATTTCGTAAAAACAAACACCGTTATTGTTCTTTAGTACTTAAAATTAATTAATTTCATGAAATTACTCATAATTGGTGTTATTTTTAGATTGAAATTAGGTATGAGAGGACTAATCTATTGTTATTATCTATCAATGGCTACAACCCTTGCAGACTCTTGAAGATTCCATGAACCATATCTGTTGTGTCTGGTATTTGGACAATTTAAGAATTTAATCATAGCTTCTTGCGGTGTTCCTCAAGTAACCCATTCAGGATCACTTTAATCCATCCTTTTGATAAATGGCATCCTTTTGTACACCTCTTGGAGAGTCTTGGCTACTTGTATGAAGCTTATCCACTCCTGCCCATTTCCGGCTGTTTCCTTCCAGTTTCCTTTGCCTACAGTCCCCATCATCCGGCTATCTGAGTTTAGTTCTCACCGTGTATTTAATCTGTTATTTCGATACTTTAATAATTTAACCATTGTTACTATTCCATAGCTTCTAGCGGTGTTCCTCAAGGAACCCATTCCGGGCCACTTTTATTCAACCTTTTGATAAATGGTATACTTACGTACACTTCTTGGAGGGTCTTGGCAAAATGGACATGTTACAGTCCTTCTATTAGATATACTTTCTATTAGATATCGTGTCCCTACACAGGAGGCCTGGCTAAACAAATATTCCCTCAAGGCCTATGTTTTATGGTGCTGTATGGAGGGTCTTTTTGAGGAAATAAAGGTGATAAAGTTCTAGGAAGAAATGGGTAGAAATCTGGTGCAAGGCGATAGTTCGAGGGAGTCCAGCTAAACAGGTCGAACGGTCTCTCGCAACTAGTCTCCCGATCCGGCCCGCCGCGCAGAAGGTGAGCAAACTCATCCGCCACCAAGACTTCACTCTGTAAATGGTTCCTACTGCTGCGTTATCCAAACCCGCCTACAATTGTACCTGATTCAATTTAAGTATAATATTTGAAACGAAGTCTTCATCTCTTCACTTGTCAGTCCGAGTCTGAGAGTCTTGACTAAATGACTGATCTGTACATTAAATCTGAGACTGTAATTCAAAGTATGGATAACCATCGCCTCTGCCATTGGTCATCCCAAGTACGCACGGCGACTTAGCAGAGGTCCCCGGGTTCATGGGGTGAGATTTGGCCAAATGGGAGAGACCCTTTGACCTCTCCAGCCGGAGTCTCTCGACCCACCGCCTTGCACCGCAGTGGGACACACTGACCCTCAGATTCCTACTTCCTCACTCCATTTCCCTTCACAGAACTGTTTCTCCTTCCTTTCCTTGGGATGACCTATGACAGAGGTGTTGGATATACAAGAATACTCGCCTCACAAAATGAAATGATGATAATATGTTTTGAGCATTAATAAATATGTGTAATAATGTTGTGTTTTGGGACGGCCAGGAGGTGATGAGTCTGCGAGAAGAGCGGGCAGAACTGCGTGCGAGACTGCGCTCCCTGAGACCTCCTGGAACTAGACAGGTCAGTACTTAACTGCAGATATCGGAGAACACACAAAGCACTTGTTCGCAGCATCCTGGAATACAGCTCCATAATTTGGACTCCCTCTGAACAAAACCACATTATTATTATTATATAAAGAGCAGGCAACATTGATGTGCTCATAACAGGGTTCTTTTAAATTTAAAAATAAGTTAATTCTTTCTTCTCTCCAAATATTTTATAATTCCAATGGGCCGCTTGTATAGATTTCATAATGACTTGGAAAAAATCGTGTGGATAGATTTATTTTTTTACTAAGATAACGAAAATGTTAGTAAAAATTTTTAGAAGCGTACAGTATTTTTTTTTTTTAAATAAATATATCCATTATTTGGGCTTGTGACTTCACTTCATGAAAATGTCCTGTCTCCGATAATGTTCTATTAATTTTGTAAAATTCCACACTGATTTTTTTTTTTCAGTCAAATTTTTGAATTTGGCATTTAACATACACTAGATTTATTGTTTGTTCTCTGCAAACTTATCATTTGGTTTGAGGTTTTGACAGATGTTACGAAGAGAACCCCGTACATTTTATGCCTTTTGTACCTGTTTTAAAAGTGTAATGGTAATGGTGCTGATATATATGTAGTACAAGTATATTACATTGGATTTAGTCATATTTAGACGTTGAACATTATAATGATTAACGTTCGTTAATAAGACGGATTAAGGAAAAAAAACTATTTATAAGATGTAATATTTTTGGTATGCCTCGTTATTCTCCTGTGCCACTCTTGTGGAAAATGTTTTATAAAAATTTTTGTGGCTATGTAATTATCGTTTTTTCGCACCCATAAAATTATGTCCCGTCTTTCCGGTTTATAAAAATTGGTCTGATTATTCGGATTGAAATTTTCAAAAAATCGCAAGGGTTTCTAAAATACGATTAAAAAAAAAAGGAATGTCTTAAAATATTTACTAAACCGGAAAAAAAAATTTACACTTCCCTTTTGCAAGGAAGTGTTTCCTGGGATTGTAAGCGAAAGATGTTTTGTTAAATTTTTTTTTAGTGTTCATGTGGATGTATATTTTTTCTATAAAAGTAGCAAACTTATTTTGTGGCACTATTTTAATTCAAAATTAATAGACAACATAGTTTTAAACATGTTAATGGTTTAAAAACGAACATGTTTCGTAAGTAATTTACTTCATCGGGGTTTACTTTAACACAGGAGGCCCTGAGGAAAATAATTTCCCTCGGGGCCTATGTCATCTTTGAAGATGCTGTGTGTAGGGTATTTTTGAGGAAAGGAAGAAGTGAACATGGGTCTTGAAGAGACCCATATTGTAGGAGGGAGGAAGCACAGAGGCCAGCAAATCGTTCCACAGCCGAGCTGTTGAACTCAAGAATGACTCGTAGAAACGACCCTTTCTCATGTGACTAATGTCAATCGTATACAAATGTTGGGCGCGTGTTTGGTGTGTTTCCCGACTATGCACCGGTGCCGAGGGGATCAATGATGCTAGTTCCTCGGAGCATCTTCCATCTGTCCGGTAGAACAAGGACAGTATTCCCACCTGACGCATGTGCTCTAAAGATTGCAATCCGTCTGTTAAGATGGGATAATCTATCAAACGGACCGCCCGTTTCTGCACAGAGGCAACGTTTTTTTTTTAGGTATTTTGGAGCTCCAGACCAGAGGTGGCTGCCAAATTCAATCGTGGGGTGCACTTGCGATTTGTACAGGGTTAGCAGTTGTGTAATTTTAAAGTATCTGCGGGCCCTGTACAGTACGCCCAGTTTCTGAGAGGCTAACTTAACTCTGGTTTCGATAGAGCCCCAGTATCTGAGCTGGTCACTTAGAGTTACACCAAGTATATCAATGGAGGTCCTGTTCGGAAGATTGCTTCAGTTGAAGGAGACTAGATTATCATTTTGATACCTTTTAGACATTATCAGAAACTAATTACAACAATAGACATAGACTTAAAGGTGTCAATGTTTAGGTGGGAGTGGGAAGGAGGAGGGGGTAATAGGGCATAATTTACAAAGGGAACAAGTTTAATAAGGGGTCATATTTTCTGATTATTTCTAATATTTAAATTCATCTTTACGCTCTTTCAATTTGTTTAAATGAAAACCATTAAAATTACAATGTAGTAACTCTATTACATTATTAAAATCAAAAGTGTGATTGGTCTCCAATAAATGATTGGCAAACTCTGAGAAACTATTACTGTTTAAACACCTCATGTGTTCCTTATTATAAAATCCACAATTATTACAGAAGTCTAAATCCTTATTACTAGGGTAGGCTGAAAAGTAATGCACATAATGCTTGTAAAACATGAACAAAAACAAATAGCAATATCGGGCAAAAAGTATATTAAAATTCAATGCTTAAGCTTCAAAATCTTATATTTATTTTCCAAAAAGTCACCGTTAAGGCTAACACATTTCTTGGGACCAGGACTTCACAACTGCATTCACCTCATCGTCCGAGGTGTAATGAATACCCTTCCTAATTATTAAAAAATGAAGCCGACACGTTCCTTGGATATTCCAAAATGGTTTATGATATGTTTTTTAGTGATTCGCCGGTCATTTTGAAACAAAATCTGGACGAGTTTGGTTTGTTTATCGTCTGTATCAATGATCGGACGTCCGCTGCGTGTTTCATCAACAATTATTGCTTTTCCAGGCCCACAATCATGAAATTTTATAACCCATAGATTTACAGTAGACCTATCAACAGCATCGCCACCATAAACACTCTTTAAACGACGATGAATATCAGTAGGAGTCACTTCACAGCAGTTAAAAATTCGATAACAGCACCCTATTTACCTTGCGTTGACATAACACTAAAACCCGTCTCCATACTTCCGCTTCAGATTTACAGTAGACCTATCAACAGCATCGCCACCATAAACACTCTTTAAACAATGATGAATCTCAGTAGGAGTCACTTCACAGCAGTTAAAAATTCGATAACAGCACCCTATTTACCTTGCGTTGACATAACACTAAAACTCGTCTCCATACTTCCGCTTCTCAAAATACATTGGATGAATTCAACGACTTCAAACTTACGCGTACGTATAGAAGAGGAATGTCACTTCCATAATGCACCTGGCACGTTTCTGAAGGTCGTTTTGTTCGCGCTGTACAAGCATGTGTGCATTACTTTTCATTTTGTATTTAAAATGCAATTTTTTAGTTCATTATTTGCATCAAATGCAGGAAGAATTTCATTTGTTTAATTATTTGTTACGGAATTGGAAATTTTATTATTTAAACCATTATTTTCCAATAAACGTGGTTAAAACTAAGTATTGTATTAATTTTGAATTTATATTTTTATTCATATTGAAGATGTGGTGGATGCCAGGTATGCCAAGGCAATTGTAATGTCCTATAGTGAAGATGTGGTGGATGCCAGGTATGCCAAGGCAATTGTAATGTCCTATAGTGAAGATGTGGTGGATGCCAGGTATGCCAAGGCAATTGTAATGTCCTATAGTGAAGATGTGGTGGATGCCAGGTATGCCAAGGCAATTGTAATGTCCTATAGTGAAGATGTGGTGGATGCCAGGTATGCCAAGGCAATTGTAATGTCCTATAGTGAAGATGTGGTGGATGCCAGGTATGCCAAGGCAATTGTAATGTCCTATAGTGAAGATGTGGTGGATGCCAGGTATGCCAAGGCAATTGTAATGTCCTATAGTGAAGATGTGGTGGATGCCAGGTATGCCAAGGCAATTGTAATGTCCTATAGTGAAGATGTGGTGGATGCCAGGTATGCCAAGGCAATTGTAATGTCCTATAGTGAAGATGTGGTGGATGCCAGGTATGCCAAGGCAATTGTAATGTCCTATAGTGAAGATGTGGTGGATGCCAGGTATGCCAAGGCAATTGTAATGTCCTATAGTGAAGATGTGGTGGATGCCAGGTATGCCAAGGCAATTGTAATGTCCTATAGTGAAGATGTGGTGGATGCCAGGTATGCCAAGGCAATTGTAATGTCCTATAGTGAAGATGTGGTGGATGCCAGGTATGCCAAGGCAATTGTAATGTCCTATAGTGAAGATGTGGTGGATGCCAGGTATGCCAAGGCAATTGTAATGTCCTATAGTGAAGATGTGGTGGATGCCAGGTATGCCAAGGCAATTGTAATGTCCTAATAAAATTTTGAATCAGATCACCCCTTTCTCTTCTTTCTTTTAACATTGGTAATCTTAATTCCTTGAGTCCATCTTCGTAACGCCGGTTTTTCAATGATTTTGGTATTTTTGTAAATCGTCTCTCTATTAGATCTACATCCTGTACAAAATAAGGAGTCCATATTTGTGGAGCGTATTCCAGGAGAGATCGCACGTATGTTCTATATATATTTAAACATCACATCCGGTGTTAGATCAAGGAAGGCTTTCCCGATTAAATACGATACGCACTTCCTAGTGATGGACTCCATAAACAGAAACCTTTGTTGTAGAAGACCATAGCTACTTTGTAATAGGACTTCATAAATAGAAGCCTACTTAGTTGAAGACAATAGCATACTTTGTAATAGGACTTCATAAATAGAAGCCTACTTAGTGGAATACCATAGCTTACGTTGTAATAGGACTTCACAAACAGAAGCCTACTTTGTAGAAGATGTACATAAGTTTTTCCTAGTGCCTTCCCTGATGAACAAAGCTGTGTGCAAGTGTGCACGTCACTGCTGTAAGTTAAATATTTGATTTGTTTGCAGAGAAACAGTTTGAGCGGTGCGGAGGAGGGGGAGAGCGAGCGTCGGCTCCTGGAAGCGCTGGCCAGAGAGAACACCCTGAAGACTCGGCTACAGAGACTCATGGCTTCTGTCAACCAGGTGCGCTAATGCTCTATATCTCTATATTACTATTTTACTTCTGGGGATTGGGATGATGGTCTGACTCTGTACTGTTTATTGAATCTAGTGTGTTATTGGCTTTCAGGCTAACTGTAATATGGACAACAACGAAGAACTGCGGAAGTGTCCGCGCTGTGGAACTCAGCCCGGCAGGTAAATACAATTTGTTCCATAGACAACTTGTAATTCATTATTGTCAAAGTATTTTCCACCAAGTATGTGTAACAATTCTCACCAAGCAAAGACAAACTAGTAGATACTCTGACATTTCATTTTTCCTCCTGCAATTTGTAGATCAACGCTCTTGTTTATTTAATTATTTGTTTACATTACCCCCTCATGGTCGGCCCTGAGGGAACTACTTTCTACTACTGACATTCCAAGGATTAATAAAGCCAACACTAAAATAGTAGCATCTACTTTTAAAATGTCTGTCATCCAAACTAATTTGAACGTATTAAATGTTTTTCAGGAATATTCCTTGGGAAGAAGTGCAGTTGGAGAGGACTGTTGGACCGGCCGCGACACTTGTAACCAGCACGGCAGTTGCAGTTGCTGGTTCTGAACAGATTTTTTTTTATTTTTTTATTTATTTAATATTTGTTTGTTTTTACAATAATTATACATTTTTTTTACATGTTAAACAGATTTGTAATATTAATGTAATAAAAGCCTTTCCTCACCATAAAGAGACAAGGCTCTTGTGTTTGGTGAGTGAATTCATACTCAATTATGTTATCAATGTTATCATTTGAGTAGGTGAATAATAATATTGCAACTATTAACAATAGATATAGTAAGAGAAACTTGAGATGTGTCGATTAACAGATATAAATGAACTGAAATAGTAATGTAACTCTTACAGTTGTTTCAGGTAATTTTTTAATTTAGTTTGGAATTTACTTTTATTTTCAATAATTTTTACTTCTAATGGGAGTTTGTTGAAATAATTTATACCATGATACAGATAGGAATTTTGGATGTGCTTAGTATTAAATTTTGGGATTTTAATATTGTTTTGATATCTTGCTGAGATATTGAAATGTAATTTTTTTAGCTGTATTTCTTTGAAAGTTTGTAGAATTGAATATTTTTTATATAAATTGTCTATTGTAGTTACTTTGAATATTGAAAAGATTTTTTCGGTAGAAAATGTAGATGGTTTTTTCAATATAATCTTAATAATTAATCTTTGAACTATTTTGAGAGGATTTAAAATAACATCATATGTTCCTCCCCATCCTATAATACCGTATTGTAATATAGATTGAACAATTGCATAGTACACTCTTTTTAGGTTTTCCAGTCTAAGAATATTTCTGAGTCTTATAAATATATATATACATTTCCTAATTCTTTTGACAAGTTTACAAATATGTGTTTTCCATTTAAAATGTTGATCTATATATACACCAAGATATTTAATTTTGGAAGTTGAATTCAGTGTAGAACATTCTGGAGTGCAATTAGTTCCACTACATTTACTCTGATGTATTAGAATTTTTATTTCTGGTTTAGATTTAAATTTATTGATAGAGAATGGGATAAAGTTTGTTTTTTCGGTATTTAAAGAGAGGAGATTTTTATCGAACCAGTTTTTCAGTGTATTGATGTCAATATTCGCTAGGTTGTTCACAGTATTCCAATCAGCATCTTCAATTATTATGACAGTGTCATCAGCATAAGATATTATTTTTCCGTTTATTCTTTGTGTGAATATATCATTTACATATATGATAAACAGTAACGGCCCCAGGACTGTACCTTGAGGTATACCAAAATTACTTGTATCTTGTTGGCTAAGCACATTGTTGATTTTTACGACTTGGGAGCGTTTGAAAAGGTAGCTTTTTATCCATTCTAGAGCTGTACCGTTTAATCCAATGTTTCTTAATTTAGTTACGAGTTTGTCATGTGATATGCTGTCAAACGCTTTTTTGAGATCTATGAAAATTCCAATACATTTGAATGATTTATCTAATGAATTGAGAACAAGGCTAGTTAGTTTTGCAATTGCATCCTGTGTGCTTCTACCTTCCATAAATCCAAACTGATTTTCATCAATTATTTTATTACATTTTATAAACTGGTTCATTCTTTTTTTTACTATCTTTTCAAAAATTTTTGCTATATTTGAGATTACTGATATTGGTCGGTAGTTGCTTACTTCTTCTGGATTACCAGATTTAAATATTGGAGTAATGATAGTTTGCTTGTAAATAGATGGGAACACACCGCTTTGGAAACTTAAATTTACTATATGCATTAATGGTTTAGAAATTTGATTTTTAATATTTTTTAAAATATTAACCGTAACTCCATCAAATCCCGGTGCAGAACCTCCTTTCATATCGTTTATGATAGATACTATTTCATCCTCTGTTGTGACTTGAAATATTGCTATTTTATTTTCTGTATCAATATTGCAATCTGAAATTGGGTTGGTATTTATGTGATTTGCAAGATTTTTTCCTACGTTTGCAAAGAATGTGTTAAATATATTTGCAGCTTTTGACGGGTTTTCTTTACAGCATATTTTCGAGTTATCGTGAGTAATAGCATTGATTTCATTATTCCTGCATTTTTTCTTATCAATTATTTCATTTATAACCGTCCACACTCTTTTACTATCATTTTCCGCCTGATCAATCTTATGTTTATAATAACTTTCTTTTCTGTGTTTTATGATATATGAAAGTTTGTTTTTATATGCCTTAAAACTGTTTAGTAAATTTTTATTATTTGGTTGTTGGGTAGTTAACTTGTAAAGGGCTTGTTTATGTCGTACAGATATTATAAGACCATGGGTAATCCACGGTTTTATAGGCTTGTACTTAGATTGTTTGGATTTGGAAATATTAATATTTTTTGTCGAATCGTTTATGTATGTAGATATTTTTTCTTCAAACAAATTGCAGCAAATATTGACATCATTACATTGTAGTAATTTATTCCAGTTTTCTGATTCAAATTTATGTAGTAACGTATCCATATTAAGTATTTTTTTTGAGGCATTAATTTGGTTAGGTAATGGAGAAGATGGATTACTGCATTTATAATTAAATATACATGAATAATGATCAGTGATAGTCGTATGTATGACAGCTGAGGTTATATTTTTAATGCAAGGGATATTTGTAAATATATGATCTAGACACGAAGGCCGTTGACCTCGGACGTTTCTTGTATAATGATTTATGCATGAGATGTAGTTTAGTTCAGCTAACATATTAAGGTAATCATCTTTATTCTTACTAGAGGAATCGTTTGCAATATTTAAATTCACATCTCCCACAAGAATATTATTTTTATTTCTAAGATTTAGTAAAATGTTTTTTAATCCATCTATAAATTGTGGTAGTATCGATTTATGTGTACGATAAATAGCAATAATATTATAATATTTATTTACATCTTTAATTTCTATATTTAAAATGTTAACATTACTAATATTAATTATCTCTCTAATATTGATAATATTATATTGGTTTGAAATGAATATTCCAATACCAGAGTTTTTGTTAATTTTTGTTATTGTTGTATGATATGAGTACCCAGGAATAGAGTAGTTCAATTCGCCTGCAGAATGTGTTTCAGACAACACAATCAGGCCCGGGAAAAAATTTAAATCTTTTAATGATATTATTAATTCTTCTAGGTTTTTTTCTATGCTTCTAATATTTATATGAAATAGGGTAAATCCTTTTTCAGTACAAATTAAATTGAAATCTCTTAAGGAGTGACATAATTTTTCTTCTATACACATTTTTTTATCTAGTGCGTTACATAAAAAATCATTCATTTTTATTTTTTTTTAGAATAAATAAAAAATTCCAAAATTTATTCATAGTCAATGCGCTCTCTAGCAATTTGAAGCATTTTTTGACGGTATAGACATTTTATGCTATCAATTCTATGTTCAGTGGAATAATTTGTATCAAACCTTTTATTTTGGATACAGCAATTGTTGCATATTGGCATTTTTTCTTTATTTTCACATTTTGAAAGTGTGTGCTCCTTAGTGCAATGTGGGCAAATGGGGGGCTGCGTCCTGGCGAGACATCTTTGTGCTGTGTGACCGAATTTGAGGCAATGGTAACATTGGGTGATCGGATTGCAGTCCTCTACGTACACTCTTTGGAATTTGAAATTAATTTTTTTTTTATCAATAAGTATTTTTCTTAATTTACCGGTTGTTTCAATAATGTAGTTGGTGGTGTCATTTTCTTTTCCTTCATTGTACTTGTTTTTTAATTCCTTGATGAGTTTAATGTTATTTTTGTCGTCTATGGTTAATCCTTCATTTTGTTGAACAATCCCATCTATAATTTCCTCTTCAGACAATTGGCATTGTAGCCTTTTCAACATTAAGAACGGTTTCTTTTTTTTTATTTCTTCGGCTGATATTTCTTTTCCAATTACCTTATTTATTTCTTCAGTTAATTTTTCTGCTTCTTCTTTTTTTTGGCATGAAATCAGTAATTTCTGTTCTCCGATCTTTTTTACTCCATTAACTCCGACTTTTATTTTTGATAAATTAATATTTTTTTGAATTTTTATTTTTATATCCTCGGCCTTCAAGGTGTTTTTTGAGGTAACTAATATGGCATATTTCTGTTCTGTGTTGTATGATGTATTTACAAAGTTTTTATTGTCACCTGACATTTGCGTGACATTTGCATAGGATTTTTTGTTATTAGGATGAAATTCTTCAAGTTTCTGTGTGTAGTGATGATTATTTTTAATATTAATTTCTTGTAAATCTATAATCTTCTTTTGTAGACTAATTAGTTCGTGTTGAATTTTTTCTTCCAGTGTTGTAATATTTTGTTCTAGTGATGATTTTATTTTTGAGTCCTTCACAGAAGTTATTTTATTTATTAACTCTTTGATGTTTCTAAATATTACTTCTGTTTCCATATTGGTTGGAATGGATCGCCCAGATGGGCGGGTTATTAATGTATGTAATAGTAAACTATATTTATTGTTTTACTTGTCACAAAAAAATCGCGACTGTACTCCTTCGATGCGGAGCATGTAAACGAATGATGGTGTCGCATACGAATCTCAGACCACGACGCATCAACTCTGAACAACTCCAACTAAACCCTAGAGGAACGTCTCTGCGATAGGAATTAATCCTTTGTTCAGTGATCTCTAGTTGGGCCCTTATTCATAGGAATTAATCATTTGCTAAGTGATCGCTAGTTGGGCCCCTATTCATAGGAATTAATCCTTTGTTAAGTGATCGCTAGTTGGCCACTTATTCATACGAATTCATCCTTTGTCCAGTGATCACTGGTTAGGCCCTTCTTCATAGGAATTCATAATTTGTTAAATGATCGCTAGTTGGGCCCTTCTTCATAGGAATTCAAACTTTGTTCAGTGATTGCTAGTTGGGCCCTTCTTTATAGGAATTCACTTTGTTCAGTGATCGCTAGTTGGGCCCTTCTTTATAGGAATTCACTTTGTTCAGTGATCGCTAGTTGGGCCCTTCTATAAAGGAATTCACTTTGTTCAGTGATCGCTAGTTGGGCCCTTCTTTATAGGAATTCATTTTGTTCAGTGATCGCTAATTGGGCCCTTCTTCATAGGAATTCATACTTTGTTAAGTGATCGCTAGTTGGGCCCTTCTTCATAGGAATTCATACTTTGTTAAGTGATCGCTAGTTGGGCCCTTCTTTATAGGAATTCACTTTGTTCAGTGATCGCTAATTGGGCCCTTCTTCATTGGAATTCATACTTTGTTAAGTGATCGCTAGTTGGGCCCTTCTTCATAGGAATTCATACTTTGTTAAGTGATTGCTAGTTGGGCCCTTCTTCATAGGAATTCATACTTTGTTAAGTGATTGCTAGTTGGGCCCTTATTCATAGGAATTAATCCTTTGTTCAGTGATCGCTAGTTGGGCCCTTATTCATAGGAATTAATCCTTTGTTAAGTGATCGCTAGTTGGGCCCTTATTCATAGGAATTAATCCTTTGTTCAGTGATCGCTAGTTGGGCCCTTATTCATAGGAATTATTCCTTTGTTAAGTGATCGCTAGTTGGCCCCTTATTCATACGAATTCATCCTTTGTTCAGTGATCACTGGTTAGGCCCTTCTTCATAGGAATTCATACTTTGTTCAGTGATCACTGGTTAGGCCCTCCTTCATAGGAATTCATACTTTGTTAAGTGATTGCTAGTTGGGCCCTTATTCATAGGAATTCATACACAGTGAAAAAATAGCTTTTTTGTGCCGATCTATTATGCGCCATATATCCAACTACGTTCACGGCTAAACTAGATTTAAAAACTCAACCACAGATGGCAGTACAAGGCCTGTAGCGCTCTCAAGGCAAGTCGCCCATTACTTCTTTGAAACTGAGGGTTTGTGCTTTTTACATTAGCTCCACTCAAGAGGCCCTGACGAAAATAATTCCCCTCATTTGGGGATGCTGTGTGGAGAATCTTTTTATGAGAAGAAGTTCTGAGATGGATATAGTATGAAGGATGTGTAGGAATCTGGGGGTCAGTGTGTCCAGGAGTGACGAAGGTATGAATCCATCCCTCCCACTGCGGCGCGAGGCCTTGTGCCGAGAGAGTCTCCCTGGAAATGTTAACGGTCTCCCTCAACCAGTCTATTCTGATCCTGCCAAGATCTGGACAAACCTCACCCCGTGAACACAGGCCCCCTGCTAAATCACCAAACCTAGCCAACCACTTGGAATTCGATGGAAGGGGTGTTGGTTATCCAATAAATGGTTCCCGGGGCGGCGGTACCTGGATGTATTTGTCATTATTATGGTGATGAAGTATTTTTTGTGCATTTTGTTATTTGTTAATATGTTGTAAAATGTCTGTAATATTTAATTTTCATATTTCATATAAATTCTTGTCACTTAAATGGAGAAATATATAAATAAAATATAAATAGGTGGAAAAATGGCGCTGTTTTTCTTTAACTTGTTTTGTCCTGAAAACTTATGAATGAATTGATTAAAATACATAAAACACTTTGTCTATTAATTGAAATACCTTATTATATATAAATGAATTAGACTTTCAATGTGTATATCCATCATTCAGTTGATCACTCAGACATCTCAATGTGTATATCCATCATTCAGTTGATCACTCAGACATCTCAATGTGTATATCCATCATTCAGTTGATCACTCAGACATCTCAATGTGTATATCCATCATTCAGTTGATCACTCAGACATCTCAATGTGTATATCCATCATTCAGTTGATCACTCAGACATCTCAATGTGTATATCCATCATTCAGTTGATCACTCAGACATCTCAATGTGTATATCCATCATTCAGTTGATCACTCAGACATCTCCAAATTATAAATTTTAAGATAATGAGGAAAGCAATATTGGAATGCTCGACATAAATCAATTATTATTTGCACTTGTCTGTGATTTACATATTAAATATGCTATAAAATAACATCAGGAGGCATAACGTTTCAGTGAATTAATATGACATTTTGAAATATCCTACTAGTAACCCAGAAAGCATAATTAAGTTATTGTGCATTATAATTGACTAGCAGACCCGGCCGCATGTTGCTGTGACTAACGAAACACAATGCCACGACATTACCCAACCTTTATAATCAACGCCATCTGTTAAATCCAATCCACACCGCCCTATGACTGCCCTATTTCAACCAATTAATGCAAAACCTTGACAAATTATATACCTAAAAACTTTGAATCAATATCTATTGGTGAAAACCGCATGAAAATCCGTTGCGTAGTTTAAAAGATCTAAGCGATTTGATAGAATTTATGAGTAATCTGAGTATTGTACCAGATAGAGGTACACTTTAACATTGCAGAAAGAAAGATCAACGACATCGGCTTCTATTGAAATACCAGTAGAACAAACACAGTATTACTTTTATTCTGAAGATGGCAATGATTAAATTTAGAAATTTAAAAAAAGTTTTATGGGATATAGTTCGGAAGCGAAAGATTGCTTGAAATGACTCTATTTGTGATTAGTGACTAGCTCTGAATACCTTGGTACCTTCAAACCTTCTTCTTCATCTCCCTCCCCTCCCCACACAACATATCCCAATGGGGATTGCAATAGTCCCACTGGCTCCTGTCAGTTACTACACTAAATCTATCGTACATCAATTTGGGAGGCATGTGTAGGTACCGCCGCCCCGGGAACCATTTAATGGATAACCAACACCCCTGGTTTTACTGAATTTGGTGGCTTTAAGGTGCCCGTATTCATGGGCTGACGTTTGTCTAGGTTTGCCCCTCTGCTGCGTGGTGGGCCGGATCGGGAGACATGTTGAGGGAGACCATTTGACCTCTCCAGCCGGACTCTCTCGGAACATGGCCTCGTCCCACAGTGGGAGGGATGGATTCATACGTCCGTTACTCCTGGACACACTGATCCCCAGATTCCTACCCATCCCTCATACCTTTTTCCTTGTCAGAAGTTCCACTCCTTCCCTCCACACAGCATCTTTAAGATGACATAGGCCCTGAGTGAATGTTTTCCTCTGTGTGGAGTAAAAGTATTATTTTCCTTTATAAGCTGTGTAGAATCTCTAGTCTAATTAGAACCATAATACGCATACATTTAGTATCATCATCATCTGCCTGTATTGATCTACAGAGAATGAAGTCATACACTTGTTTTGTCTGGAGTACTTACATCTAATATTCATTAATGGCAGCTTAACTATAACTATATTATATTTCATGTCTGATTACTAATACTTGTAAAAGATATCCAAATGACAATTTGGTCTCCTTCAACGGAAGCAAGCCTTCCACTGATATGCTTGGTGACCAGCTCAAGCATGGGGAAGCCAGACTCAAGTTAGCCTCTCGGAAGCTGGGCCCGGCTTCTACAGCCACCTCTGGTCTGGAGACACTAAATACCTGAATCTATGCAGAAAAGGGTGGTCTCTTTGATAGCTTCTCCTATCTTAACAAACAGATTGCAATCTTTATAGCATAGACGTCAGATGGGAATGCCGTCCTTGTTGCCTTGTTCTACCGGTTCTACTATTTCAATGGAATATTCGTAACAATGTGTTGTGCATTATCCAGTCATATGTATTGTATAGACCTTTGTAACTGTTTGAGTGGGATGTAAGATGTAAGTAGCACAGGTGTTGAGTTGAAACCCCTATGTAATGCACTTTCCACAGTTGCTCAAGCCATTTCAAGCAATGTTTCGCTTGTTCACCTATTCTATCCTGATCTCTCAGCAGGGCGATACTGAGAGTATGTTCTGTTCCACTCTTCCTGACAATATCAGATTCTGTTTACTGCACAAGGTAAGATGTATGACTGGAACTGGATAATCAATATTGCTTCAATGTTTCATTCTTTTCTTTAAATAGATCCACTCTCTGATCTCTTCTAATTGGAAATTAATTTATTTTTAAAATACACCTTCAGTTTACCTTAAGAGGCGCAATTAACAAATATGTCAATATGACTGCAATGTATGTACCTATATGAAATATTACAACTATATATCTCTAGGTTACACTATTATTACTGCAGTGTATGTATATGAAATATTACAACTATATATCTCTAGGTTACACTATTATTACTGCAGTGTATGTATATGAAATATTACAACTATATATCTCAAGGTTACACTATTATTACTGCAGTGTATGTATATGAAATATTACAACTATATATCTCTAGGTTACACTATTATTACTGCAGTGTATGTATATGAAATATTACAACTATATATCTCTAGGTTACACTAATATTACTGCAGTGTATGTATATGAAATATTACAACTATATATCTCTAAGTTACACTATTATTACTGCAGTGTATGTATATGGAATATTACAACTATATATCTCTAGGTTAAACTATTATTACAGCAGTGTATGTAGGTATATGAAATATTACAACTATATATCTCTAGGTTACACTATTATTACAGCAGTGTATGTATATGAAATATTACAACTATATATCTCTAGGTTACACTATTATTACTGCAATGTAGGTATATGAAATATTACAACTATATATCTCTAGGTTACACTATTATTACAGCAGTGTATGTATATGAAATATTACAACTATATATCTCTAGGTTACACTATTATTACAGCAGTGTATGTATATGAAATATTACAACTATATATCTCTAGGTTACACTATTATAACAGCAGTGTATGTATATGAAATATTAGAAATATATATCTGTAGGTTTATCTATTGTTATTAAACAAAGTGCATTTAAACTTGGGTTTTATTTTATTATGTTTGTCATCCATGGGTTAGTACCCAAATTGTCCAAAGCTTTGGTTCCCAGTGTGGTGTCACGGGTTCAATCCCCTATTCTAGCTCCAGTCCTCCATCAATGCACAAGCTACATTTCTACATCATATTTTTTCTAGTCTGAAATATTGTATACTTACCAAGTGTTAAGAACTACTTAAATCCATACAATACTTATGTCGTCTTTGGGGATGCTGTGTGGGGCTTAGCCCAAGGTTTCACATCTGAAGTCTGTGCTACAAAGATTGCAGTTCGTTTGTTAAAACACAGTGCCAAGGGTTTGTCAGGTATTTTGGGGTTCCAGACCAGAGGTGGCTGCCTATCAGCCTAAAGTGGGGGTGCACTTGCAATACTTGCTGTACAGGGTGATCAGTTGTGTACTATGTTGTGTATCTGTGGGCCCTGTACAGTACGCCCAGGTACTGAGAGGCTAACTTCAATGAGCCCATAGTAAGTTACATGACAGATAGTTTTGTCGGAAAATAGGAATAACAAAGGAACAAATACATAAATATAATAAAAAACAAGATATTTCAAGAGACACATTTATTGTTTTACAGTGTTCAATACATATTTACAAATAATTGTTTACAATTTAATTCTTTCTCCCTTTCATCTGGTAAATAATAATTTAGTTCCTCATCGCTAATATCATATTGTTGATTTGATTTTAGAGCAATGGCAGCTAACCTAATAGCCAGTGATATTCTAAATAACTATCAAAACTGTGTTCAGGTAATTCAATATTGTTACACAAATTACAACAGTAAAATAACAGCAGAATAGAACAGTAGAATAAGAACAAATATGTAATAATAACAAAAGAAAGTAACACAATGTCAACAAATCCAAAGTAAACTGAACAGAGAAATTATATAAAATAAAACATTAACAAGTTATTATAAACATCAATAATGATGTGCTTATAGAAGTGGTTGAAAGAAAAGTTTAATAGAAATGTTATGAATAATATAAAGAACAACAGGAAGAGTACAGAGAACAGAAGTAATGCTAAAGTTAGGTCTGCAAAACTGTTGTTGTGCTTCAGGAGTAAAACCTTATGTTATTTCAACACAGCCCCGAACAAGGGCATATTGACTATATTAGCATATGCTGCACCAACATCCTCATCTGTTTATAGCAGAATTACTATTTCAATTATATAATAATAATTATATTTAAATAGCGCCGTTTTCGTGAAAAATCACCTCAAGGGCGCTGATACAGACAACAATTCCTCGTTAATATCAACCATATACGATAAAGCAACATTTACGTTAGGATTTCATGGCTGTCCAACAGATTATTTATACTTTTAAATAAACTTGCAACATCAATTCATATTCTTCTCCCTTTATTAAAACAATGTCATTGAAACAAAAGCAAATAAAATGTTGATAATTTCAACAGAATTATAAATTTGAAATCAACACTTTTTGTAAATTAGCGTTGAACTCTTTTAACAGTATTAATTATGGTTTCCATAAGGAGACAGATATTGGAGAATTATATTCTAGGAGGCTTCTAACTTCTAGTTAGAGACACTACACTAACAATATTTATATTTTATATAAACTTTATAAATCATTGAAGATGTTTAGAATATAACTCAACAATTCCTTGGCTCTTTTAGCAATCCAAATATGTTAATTGATCTCTTTTTGGGATATAAAAAAACTACCAAAGAAGGTACTACAATAACAATTTTACTTAAATCAAGTCAAGCCAAGTTAAAAATTATAAACCTTACAATACGAAATAGGAAAGATATAAGGAAAATGATTTTTACAATTTACGTAACGGTCAAATTTAACATGTGTCACTACTAACACCTCGGTGTCCAAAAAAGTAACTAGTTTGCGGCTTATCAAGGATTAGCCTGCTTAAATTTGAGCGAGGAATCCCACACTTAGCGAGGATATGCAGCTACTGATATACCGGACATGGTGGTTTGGATTACAGAGACTATACTGTACATAGAATTAAACAAAAGGGAACATTATTAAATACAAATAACAGTATTCATGTCTCAATAATACATATTATTATCAGATGTAGATGTAGGATAGGTACTTATATTGAATATTGAAATCACTAACTATAGACACATCAATAGACAATAAATTAATAAAATGTAGTAAACAATAGAAGTGTGTTTTCATGTCTCAATAGTAATAACAGACACATACATATAACTCCATAGAAACAGAAAAATAATCTTAAGAAAGAGTTATATTCAATTAAAGACAAATATAATATGTTTTAATTCTTAATATGTTAGCAGTTGTTTCAACACTTTATGTCTGTGCTTCACCTACATGTATTGTGTTTGATAAATTATGTCTTTCTTCAAAGTAAATATATGTTATTAATTTCGGTTACAAATGTTGCCATAGGCTGTGTTCAAATGAATGTATGTATGTATGTAGGTATGTCTCATTAAACATATTTCACAAGATCATTCCTTGTGCAAGGCTTGCTCAAATAACACATCCATATCTTAACTATTCATAAATAACTCTAAATAATTGTTTTGGGACAATGTTCATATAAACAAAATGTGATATTACCGAGCAGATAAAACATAACTGAATATTAACAAGGGCCGAATACCGAATGCCTAGTGCCGAATGCCTAGTGCCGAATGCCAAGTGCCGAATGCCTACTGCCGGATGCTGAGTGCCGAGTACCGAATACCGAGGGGGTTCTTACCTCTGTTTGTGTTTCAATTCTGTATCCGATTGTTTGATCTATGCGTCCATATAACCAGCGTTATTGTTTTAAACAAGGATTTGTTTATAAACTTATTAACACTGTATGCAATCTTACTAATATCTACTTTTTAACCTGAAGGGGTCGGGAAGAAAGTTGGTTTGCCGTCCTTCTGGGACGGAGTATATTTTAACATTCGCGACACTACCATCAAACTATTCATTGTTATTAAACTGCTATCACTAGAATTAGGAAAACATATATATGATGAAGGAAACATGGAACACTTGGAACAGTTTCTATTAAAACATGTGATTAGTTTAATGAAATAGGTTTTAGGGCGACAATTAAAAATAAAACAGAGTGCAATTCACAGGCGGTAGAAATAGACGAGAGTGGGGAGGCTACGAAGTATCGCACAAAGAGGAGACCAATAATACTATCTCATTCTCTCGCAGTCTAAATCCTATGGATGTATCGATGTGTTTCTCTTTTTAGTGTCGCTATTTTTCGTTTCATCGAGTTTCAAATCACAACGGTGTTAAAGAAGTTTAGTTTATTTACCGGCATCTCCAAGAGTGGGGACACTCTTAGTTTGTTTATAAAGTTGACAATCATATAATCCCAAGAATGTACTAAGTAAGTAACATAATATTAGATATTGGTAAAATAAAGTGGGTAAAGGGGTCCGTGGGACAAAAGAGTTTGGGAGCCACTGTACTAGATAATACTGTACTTGACGAAGTGAATGAATCAATTCAAAATTCCGTATGGTCATTGGGCACTATGTTAGTTAAACTTATATCAGCAAACATACTTACACATTTATACGACTAAGAAATATCCTAAATCTTTCAAATATTAAAATGGTTTACTTTGCTCTTGTACAATCAGTATTGGAGGATGGCATAATCGCATGGGGAAGCATCTATAAGATAAATTTGTATCCGATAGTAATAACAACAAAAAATGATCATTAAATTTATCCTCAAAAAACCAAGAGATTTTCCAACCAGCGAACGTTTGATAAATTTAAGGTCCTATTGGTTTTAAAACTATTTGCAAAAAATGCTATTTTTAAATTTTTTAAAGAATCTGAAGTATCCACAACACGAAGTATAAGACCTAGAACATCTGGGAACATATATGTACCTAGATGCAACACGACAGCTGCACAACACCATTATGAATTGCAGGACCTAAGCTATCTAACGATTTACCTGACTTAATAAAAAGTGAGAAAAATTATTTTAAATTATTAAAAAAACTTACGTTTAATTTTTACAGAAACAAACAGATTGACTGATTTTATTGATGATTTTCAGATATATTCTGTTGCTAATATTCTTTTACCATTATTATATTATGTGTTTTGACTTATTGTCCAATATTTTGTAATATTTTGAAGTATTTTTGAAAGTAGGTATTATTTTCTATTTTTGTAACTATACATACTACCTTTAATCAGTATTATTCCTAAATACTTTATCGCAAACACTTTATTATTTCCAAATATATAACATAATATACCAACAGACTCGCTCCCCAGTTAGACCCGAGATTAATTCTCTACTAACGCACATTATTATTTCGTATACTTTTCTAATTTACAATAAATAAAAAACACTAATTCCGATTGTGGGTCTGTCTGTAACTCTGGTTTAATGAACTCTACTAATCTTCTCTATTGGAGCTCATTATGTGACTAATTCAGACAAGTAATAAAGTAGGTAGGTATTTAACTATAATTTGAAATTTTAAAAGATAATTATTTTTAAATTCTTTTTTACAATACCTATTGGAATTATAATATCCCGTGATTTATACCAGTATGCGCTAGTTGAAGTTACACATAAATTCTCTAAAACACAAAATAACATGGATAGACAGGTTAGTGGCTGAGTTGGCAACGCGTCTTGTTCCCGCCGGTTCAGCGTCGTGAGTTCAATCCCTCGACTGGCTAAGTCCTCCATCACGGCACAAGCAACTACTGTGATGGTAGTAGGAGATTGTCAGATTATTCGTGAGCCGGAAATGTATTTCTTTCGTTTTAAAGTTTTTAAAATGAATAAACATCCTATGTAGGTAATATAATTCTGAAGGCATGTACCTACGAGTAGTATGTGTAAAAAGAGAAATGTTCTTAGTTTAGGTTAACAGCTGTAATGTGTGATTATTTTAATAAAATATTAATGTTTATTTCCTAAATTCACAATTGCTCAAAAACCATTCTAAAAACATTCCCGCCTTATTTCAAATATGGAACAGTGGAACATCAAAATGATGAAATTCAAATGGGATGACAATATACACAATGTCAGGCAAGTGTAAGGGAGACAGAGCGCGTGCTAAATGGGCTAGAACCAAAAGGTATTAAGTCAGGGGCGACATTCAAATCTACATGGAAGGCATTTCTAGTGTGTGTTGTCTATTCAGTGCTTTAAATAAATAGTTAGTTTAATTGAAGCCAGTCCTGTTGGGAGTTTAGACAGATTTGGTTTAAAGCACTGAGGGGATAATGCCTAGAAGGGAGATCTATTCCCAGAGCAAACAAAACTGCTCCACTCCACTACACTCCAGACAGGATACTTTATGGTACCCGGCTATTCAGATCTAGTCACTGTACACAATATCTATTGTAGCGACTAGCGACGCCCCCGACTGTAAAGATAACATATTTTCATAATGTTTTCTATTTGCACAAGTTGTCCAATTTGTGCATTTCAGGATACAGAACCCCTGGGATCACAAAGTGACGTATTCAGCACCAAACATCAATATAGGTTGTACCATATCTGCCACCAGAGACACGTTGTACCATATCTGGCACCAAGTGACAACTCTTATTATATTAGAAAGAGACAACACCAACTTTTCTCTTTGCATAACAATTTATTCAATTCACAATTAATTCATTTAAAATAATATACAAAGTATAATTTCAGTATCACCCTGGTGAAGACCACCGTTCAAAATAGAAACATTGCTTGAAATGGCTTTAGCCGTGTTTGGTGACCAGAACTGAATAGCCAGGTTCCTTCCCAACTTTAACGTTACAACTTTTGACGACCTCTGTGGTCGAGGCTCTGGATTAGCAATCCGGAGGTCGCGGGTTCATATCACAGACCTATTTTATTAGATTAATTTGTGTTTTTACAATTCAATCATTTTAAATAATACAAGGTGTATTTGCGGAAGATACTCTTAGTATCGCCCTGGTGTAAGACCACCTTCAGAATTGAAACGTCCCTTGAAATGGCTTTAGCTGTGTTTAGGGACTAGGTCTGAATAGCCAGGTACTTCCAGGTAACGTTTGCTTTTCAACTTGAAATGACTTTAGTCGTGTTTGGTGACTAGATCTGAATAGCCAGGTACTTTTTCACCTTCCTCTTTCCCATATCCTTCCCCTCCCCACTACCTACAATCTCATGAAATACCCAAATTTGGGGAAGCCATAGTCTCACCGCCTCCACACGGGAGCAGTTGGGACTTTTGTGCAGTTTTCACATTTAAAAAAAAAATTGACTGATTTTCTTAGCAACATGATATTATAGTGTCTAGACTTGAGGGGTTAAACTTATTATTATTATTTTTTAAATTCATAATTCGGATATTTTACTTTAAATTTGGATAAATTATACTCTATTTGACTTTCTTTAATGGCTGCTCCTTTATCTATTAAAGCCTTTACTATAGACCATTCACCATGCCTTATAGCCCAACTAAGAGCTGTACCTCCATCCGCATTAATATCCACTACCCTCTTCAGCAGCAGCCGCACCAAATCCCACTTCTGAAACTCTGATGCCACAGTTATTGCGGTCTCTCCCCTCCTGTCTACCCTGTTAGGGTCCACCCCCTGCTGCAGGAAGTATTCTACTACCGGGAGATATGCCCATATTGCCGCGTGATGTAGTACAGTCTGGCCTGACCAATCTGTAGCATGGATATCCGCACCTATTTCAACCAAATACTTTACAGTTAGTAACTCTCCCTGTAAGGCCACATACATCAGAACAGACATGCCTCCCATACTGCGTGTATTAATATCAGCACCGCGCTCCACCAAGTACTTAGTAATATCCAGTCTACCCCGCCCACTAACAGCTGTAAGTAAAGGAGTGTACTGCCCGTAATCCCTCTGTGCCATTAATACAGTGAAGGGAACAGCAGTTTTCTCCACGAGTATTCTAACTATATCGAGGTGGCGCCGCTCTATAGCAATGTGAAGGACTGTGCGCATTAACTGATCTTCATGTCTCATTAATAAAAAGCAATACCGCTCAACATTATTTTTTAATTTTACAAATAATATATTTTGAACTTGTTTAACATTATTATTTGCAACAGCCTCTATAAATGGTTCAATTTCTAATTCAACTTCTTTTACTCTATCAAATATTCTCTTAGTATAACTTATATATTTATTAATTTCCCGATAAAATAAATTAATAATAATAATTGTGTCTTCTTCTGTGTATACTTTAGATGCCTTAATACCATGTCGATAAAAAAAACGAACAAAAAAAAACTTTTCCGCGGTTTCATCAGATTTTGAAACATTTCTATTTAATAATATTGCAAAAAAAATATTTGCCTTATTTTCATCGGAACATGTTTCGATATGTTGTAAAATATTTTTTGTTATTGTGTCTAATACTAATTCATTTTTGTTGGCATTATGTAGTTTAGGTTTATTTAAGTAATTTATTGCTGTATTATTATTAAGATCATATTGTGCTATTAAAGAGACAAAGGCTTCTTCTGCACTAAATACACTGAGGAGCAGTGTGGCGATGTGTTCATTATTTTCTTCAACAGCAATATGAAGAACAGTTTGGTGCCGTTCATTTCTGAATATGGAACTGTCTTCATTCCACAGTTGATTAATGCATTTAGAATTTAATTCTAGAGCTGTCTCTGACATTGTTGTTTCATTTATTAGCATATTCATAAACATCCGGATGATCTTACTATCCGGATGAAGCAGTATTTGAGGGATAATGATTTCTTTAAACAGTTCATACCTGCAATGGAGGGTTCGTTGATTAAGCCAGTGGACAACCATTTCAGCACAGCAATATTCTGCGTATGTTCGGTGGATAAATTGGAGATCGCCGTCTCCCTTTGTTTGAACCAAACCGATTCTATTTAATTTATTTAGCCACCTATCTTCAATGGCGTCAAAGTACTTATCATAAAACATATGAAAGAATGTGTTGAATCCCAGTTTACAGTGCATTATATTTATACTTTCAGTAACTAGTTTTATTATTAGTTCATCCGCCGCTGCTCCTAGAGTTGTTTTATCCTCAAGATAAATTTCATATTTTAATGTAATAAACTTTTTGTACAGACTTGATGTACTTTTAACATTGATTTGTTTTGCTTTAGGAGAATGGTGCAACAGATCACTTGTCGGCCTGAAGACTTCGGCCAGCATTCTCAGTTGCAGGGGAACCCCCATGATGCACTTTGTGTCTGACCCCAGTACTTTCTTTGCTTGTCGTAGCACCTCTTTGGAATATTTCTCGAGTAGTCCCTCCTCTTCCTCTCCGTAATCTCCCAGCTCGAGGGAGAGGCAGGATCGCCAAATCACAACTAAGAAGTTCAGTTGCTCTTTTTCGTTAAATGGTACAAATGACGTACATAAATTGCATAATTTACTTTCTATCGATGTTTTCAAATATTTGCGAGCGGTCAAGAATATTTGGACTGTTGGTATATTTTTAAGGAATGCAATGAGCTTGATTATATTCTGTTTGGCACTCTCCTTGTCTTTATCTTTAACATAATCATCCAACTCGTCAAACCCATCCAACATTAATACGACTCGCTTGGAATTTATCCTACTCTCTAGCAAATACTCTAACAACCCGTCAGCCTGAGAGCCACACTCACTTAACAGAAAATTTGCTACGCTTTTAATAGTGAGTGTACCTGATAATTTATTTTCTATATGCCCTTGGAAGTGTCTCAATTCAATATAAATGACCCATGGCGAATCCATGAGTCTTGACAAGCTCGACAGGGTAGTTGTCTTCCCCATCCCGGGCTCGTCTGTTATTATAGTCAGGTTTCGTCCTGTTTTACTTAAATCTATTTCATTTATTGGCTCATAGGATATAAAAGGGAGCAGGCTCTCCACAGAGCCGTGGGAATATCTCCACTCTAGTTTAGAGCTCTCCTCGCTTTGACATATTTTCATAAAATGAATACGTTTATTAATATATTTTTGAATAACATTCACCTCCTCTTTTTCGGGTGCAATACGTATATTATTTGTGAAAGTAACTTTTTTTCTGCAATTCTCTATCAATTCTAAGAGTAACTTCTTGTTTGTCTCACTGTCAATAACAAACAGGTCATCAGCATGTTCAGTTTCTGCAAACTTCTTCACGTTAATATATGCTCTGTGAAGAAATTTCCTGTCTAAATAAAAACGTCTATTAAATACTTCTTTGCAGTACACATCTCGGCCTAACACTTCAAACAAGTAAATGCATTTATCCTGGTACTTGTTGCAGGTATCTCTAAAGATGAGTTGTGCATCTCCCTCAGCGAGGATGATGTCCGATCCCTTGAGCTGGTGCCAGTCGGCCTCAGTCTCCAGATCCTTGTGGTTCAATCCGCTCATCACTAGGATGTTAGTGTTGGGTGACTTAACGCAACTCGCAAAGAATTTCATACTAGTTTTGATGTTTAATTTAAAGTATGGCATCTGTATATCACTGAGGGTGGGACGCGTGTCCTTTATGTTGATTGTATAGTTTTCAAATGTCGCGAAATTTTTCAAGCATTCTGAACTTAGGATCTGATTGATTTTACAAACTGAACGGTCCTCTCCTAGGAAACCTTCAAAACTATATTCCTTTTCCCCGATAGTTATAACATTACCTCGGTTAAACATTTTATTCTGTGAGTCAGGAGTTAGGTCTGAGAAATTAACAATACCAGCAGACTTTACAGTTTTACATAATTTATAGGAGTCGGGTGTGTCTATCGACTGCGACACAATCAATACAAGTTTTAGGGATTTTATATCATTCTTATTTACGTAATTTACGTCTTCAAGCAACTGGAGGATGGATGTAAGAGAGGATAAAGTGCAGTCAACCACTATTAAGAATTCTTTCTCAAAGGGCCAACCAAAATTTTTAATAAGATTTTGAAGCCGGGACTGACTAACAAATGTGTAGTGATTTTTACATACATATTTTATGGAACTATTGAAGGAGTTGTTGCTTCCTTCCATCTGATGAAGGATGTTCCGAAGTCGGCTCATTTGGAATACAACGTCTATACTACTTGTGACTAGGTAGAGAACTCGCTGATCACCAGAAACCAGGAAATCCCGGAAACCTACGGAATCCATAAAGTCAAGCCAACACTTGGGCAATGAATCGAGGTAACTCTGTCCCTCCGCGTAGTAGAAGAGGTCTGCAGCTCGGTTAAGGACTTTAATCTGTTTCTCCACTGCCTCCGTGAACTGCGGCTTCAGCCACCGCATCAGCTGCTTCAAGCGCTTGCAGAGTTCCACCAATGATTCTCCCGACTCACATGTTATTGTTCGGTGATAATTATCTATGACAAAATCAGGGACCAATTTGTGACTTTCCACTTGAAGCTTATCTATCGTGAAGTCGTTTAGAATGGATAATTTAATTTTCTGTTCTTGCAGTATTTGCAGTCTGTTAAGCATATGCAATTCAACCTCAGAAAAAACACTAAGCGAACTGATAATTTTTTTTTTTGGGAATGTGTCTTCCTCCACCGTAAGCCGATAGAACTTCTCAAGAAAATACTGATCATCAACTTTACATGCATCATCATCATTACATATGAAAAGGTCTTTATATTCTTTTACGCTACTGGCCCAATCCAACACTTTACTAATTTTCCAATTTTTGTCTAGGGCTTCGACAAAATTGATAATTGCATGAGTCGCTAATGTATATTTAGGGGTATTCTTATCAATCCAGGTGAATTTAGACATATCAACTAAAATTTGGTAAATCTTTCCTATATGCATCCCGCAGGTGTTGACATGGTTGGGGGCCGACAGGTACAGAGAAATGTCCAGCCCCTCCAAGCGGGGCGCATTCCTCTCATACCTGTTGTAGTGGATATCCAGTACCCGGTCCAACATATTCCGGGCTCCCGGACTATCAAAGCCAACAGTCTTCGCGTGTATACCGGAGTTCTTTTTAAAGAGAATTAAGCTATCTAAACGTTCTATGGCTAAATACTTGACAGAGAATGCAGTTATTTGAGCAAGCCACGCCCCTAAAGAGTGACCTGTGATTGTGAGTGTGTAGTGCCTGTTGTGTTGACTATTTGCTGAATGAATTACTTTACGTATATTATCTATAAACGTTACCGCGGAGTTCATACATGGTGTGTATTCAGTACCGAAGATGCCTATTATGTCTGTATACCACGCTCCAAAGCATACAGGGACAGTTCCGCGATGCGCCACTACCACCTGCTGCTGCCCGCTGTGATAGAAGGCCGCACCGAAGTAGCCATTGGACGTGGTAGTATTGTTAGCGGTGATCAGACATCTCCAGCCATTATCATAAAGCTCACCTGACAGCATGCTTTTTCCGTAGTCTGCATCACTTTCTCCAGGATTCTTCTCCTTGTAGATCCGGTCGGCAAAAGTCACTAAGGTCCTGTCGTTTGGATGAGGCTCCGCATCCAGCAAGTCATCCGGACACTGCTCCGAGGAATTGAGAAGGGAAATTACCAGTTGTTGTAATTGGTAATCTTCCAACAACAAACTTCTGTCAACTTCCATGATGCGTCCTATTCCTGGAACAAAGTGTATTAAGGTGTATTAGATACTTTTATTTAATAAACGCCATCAAATAGAACTTTTATCGTTAGATCAAGAAATGGACTTATTACTATAATAAGTAAAGTCACACTTGGTTATAACGAGTACGAGGGAACCGAATGAATTTGCTCCTTATAGCCGTTATTCCTTATATCCAAAATAGGTTTTTTAAATTCGTATTTTTTTTTAAATAGCTGCTCACAGGAGGCCCTGAGGAAAATAATTCCCTTGAGAGCCTATGTCATCTTTGAGGACGCTGTGTCCAAGAGTGACGGACGTATGAAACTATTCTTTCCACTGCGGTGCAAGGCAATGTTCCGAGAGAGTCCTGCTGGAGAGGTAAAAAAATCTCCCTCTACAAGTCTCTCCCGATCCGGCCTGCCACACAGTTGGTGGGCAGACATTACATTGAAACATTGTCAATATAAGGGCGTTTTACAGAGTGCTATTATTTTATTAACTAAATTAATTTTGAATTAAATTTTTTGTTTATTTCCGTATATTGTTTATAGAGCGCACAAATTAAAATATTAATTTTTATTGGAATGTTCAAACTAATTTTTTTCTTTGTTGAAGCTATAGCCTGTCTCTATTAAATGGTTAGCAAACTCAGAATAATTATCGCCTCTTTCAATTCAATGATACATAGCTATAATTATAATACTTTAACCGACAGTTCTGAAACAGTTAGCTAATTAGCAATACCTGCTTAGTAATTCCAAACAATGATAACTTTGAAGGTAACAATAAACTCAATACAAATTTATTCTATTTATTGTGTCTATAAATACTGTTGACCACTTTTCTGACAAGTCCCCTTTGTTTACATCTTTTTTTTCTAAATGGTCCTATTAAAATAATATGTTCTCTGTTATTATTACATTGGTATTATTTTTTAGAACAGTAGGTAATAGTAGTTTAGTAACACATAATAGTATCCTATACCTAAATACTTGTTTTTATCACACATACTGTTTTAAATGTACATTCTTATTTTGTTATTATTGTAATACTGATAATCTCCTGTGTACCGCTATATACCTACTTAAAATATCATGTACCTATCACTTGAATGTAAAAGCCGTTTTATGGAGTTTAAATAAATAATGAAATTAACAACAAACCTAATAACACGCTAATATATAAAAAAAAACCTTCTTTAAACAGGCGACTTATCTTTAAAAATATCCCTCATATTACCAAATCATATTTCTTCAGCTTTCTATACAAATTCCTAAATAAGAAAACAAGGACATTTTTAATAAATTCGATAAAAACGGGATATACACTTTGAAATGGAATGATTGTGACCCACAGTATGTAGGTATGAATACAAGAAATTCAAAAACTAGAATCTGGGAACATGAACATTGTTTACGAAATAATAATAATTTCGAGTTTATTAACCATTTAAAAGAAGCAGGCCATAGCTTCAACTATTAAAAAAACAAAGTTTAAAAATTTCAATAAAAATAAATATTATAATTTGCGCGCTTTAGAAACAATATTATATGAAAATAAACAAAAAACTTTTATCAATAATTAATTTAGTTAATAAAATAATGCACCCTTCAAATTGCCTTTATTAGCGAAGTTTCCATGTAATGTCGACTCCTACAACTTTTCTTCCCCCCCCCCCCCCCCTAAAATCAACCCTCCCACCATTCCCACCCAATTAAATCTAATAGTTTTGTACTTGTGTAGAATTTTTATGTTTAGTTTTAGGTTTGCTAGTGATTAATGTGTCGAAACCGGTAGCAGAAAATTAAAAATATAAAGTGACAAGTGTTCATTTGAAAATGTCTACAAATTGTTACATAGTTAATGCCGAAGAAATACAAAAAAATTTATATAAAAATTGCAACTGGGACTCGAACCCAGAACCTCTCGTCTTACTGGGACAAACGCCTTACCAATTCGACTACAGAGACCTCTTTTTAAACGTGAAAAAATTAAAAAAAGATCGCCACTGGGGCTCGAACCCAGAATCTCTCATCTTACTGGGACAGATGCCTTACCAATTCAGCTACAAAGACCTCTCATTTAAACGTCCAAAAACAAGAGGATTGAAACAGAGACTCGAACCCTGAACCTCTCGTTTTACTAGGACAAACGCCTTACTAATTTGGCTACTGAGACCTCTTGATTAAGCATAATTAAGAATTTAAATTCTGAATGTAGATTTGTTACTTTATATTTTAAATTTTCTGCTACCGGTTTTGACACAACCGTGTCATTCACTAGCAAACTTAAAACAACTTAAAAATTCTGAACAAGTACAAAAATTATTAGATTTAATTATTGGGGATAGTGGGAGGGGTGATTTTGGGGAGGGGAAAAACAGTGGGAGGAATCAACATTACATGGGAACATCGTTAATAATGGTAATTTACATGGTGCTATTATTTTATTTAAAAAAAAAATTTTGATTAATTATTTTATTTATGTCGAAACTTTTAAAGCGCACAAATTAAATTCTGAATTTATATTGGAATGTTTTAATTTGGTTTTTTCTTTGTTGAAACTATGGCCTGTCTCTATTAAATGGTTAGCAAACTCGGAGTAGTTATTATTTCGTAGACAATGTTCATGTTCCATTATTCTATTCTCAATCCAAAATAAGATCAACCCGTGTACGCGCATGTCTCCGCCCATTACCCTTACTGCTGCAGCCGAAGACATACTAAATTTTTAGCGGAATGACTCGGGCGAGCAGAGCGCGAGGGAAGGGACCGTAGCGGGGGGAGTGGTATGCGCAATACGAACCAAGTTTCGTACCATCACGGGTTGATCTTATCGCGGACAGAGAATAGATTTAAAATTTCTAGTAGTCATCCCTACATACTGTGGTAACACTTATTACATTTTACAGTGTATATACCGCTTTTCCCAAATTGATTGCAAACATCCTAGTTATTAATATTTATTTTTTATTTTATTTAGTTGTGAAATATCACAAATTAATCGAAAACAAACATTTACGCATGCAGGATTCGAACCCGTGATCTTCAGATTGGGAGTCGAGAACCTTTCCCCTCGACCGTGTCGGCCGTCAACTCCAACAGCCAACTCCTCGTTATAACAGCAAACAATTATCTCTACATATATAAATTAGGTAAAGTCCTCCGCCGCGTCTATCAGTCTGTTCACGATAAACTCAAAAACTACTGAACGGATTTTCATGCGATTTTCACCAATAGATAGATTGGTTCATGAGGAAGGTTTAACTGTATTATTATTTGTCAAGATTTTGTGTAAATTGGTTGAAACATATAATTAAAGGAGAATGTCTGTAAGCGCGGACAAGCGGGTTGGCGAGCGGGCAGTGTGGATTTGATTTGTATGCAAATTAACAGATCGCGGTGTGAGTTACCTTATCGAAAAAACACTTGGTTATGAAGGTTGGTTAGTCATCCAATAGATGGCGTTGTATTTCGTTAGCCACAGCAACGCGTGGTCGGGTCAACTAGTATGAAAATAAGTCTAAACTGAAATATCATTTAGTGATTGCTCATATAGCCGGACCTCGCTTTGCTGTGGTCGTTATAACCAAGTTCTACTGTATATAACTAGTGCAGTGCTATCATTATTTGGATTTCAGTCAAGACATAAAGATGCCTGAAAAGTAGGTAGAGTACCTGATACCTTCACTGCGCTCTAGAACATACAATAAAACCTGTACTGGGACCTATTGGAGTATATCACTACTTCAGTGCTATCAATGCCTGTGCTGCAGCCATACGTCATAAAGATGCCTGAAAAGTAGGTAGAGTACCTGATACCTTCACTGCGCTCTAGAACATACAATACAACCTGTACTTGGACCTAATGGAGTATATCACTACTTCAGTGCTATCAATGCCTGTGCTGCAGCCATACGTCATAAAGATGCCTGAAAAGTAGGTAAAGTACCTACCTGATACCTTCACTGCGCTCTAGAACATACAATACAACCTGTACTGGGACCTAATGGAGTATATCACTACTTCAGTGCTATCAATGCATGTGCTGCAGCCATACGTCATAAAGATGCCTGAAAAGTAGGTAGAGTACCTGATACCTTCACTGCGCTCTAGAACATACAATACAACCTGTACTTGGACCTAATGGAGTATATCACTACTTCAGTGCTATCAATGCCTGTGCTGCAGCCATACGTCATAAAGATGCCAGAAAAGTAGGTAGAATACCTGATACCTTCACTGCGCTCTAGAACATACAATACAACCTGTACTTGGACCTAATGGAGTATATTACTACTGCAATTCTATCCCTCTTATTTAAACATAAAACAATAAAAATATTGCAACTGGGACTCGAACCCAGAACCTCTCGTCTTACTGGGACAAACGCCTTACTAATTCGGCTACACAGACCTCATATTTAAACGTAAAAAAAAAAAAAAAAAATGCATCTGGTACTCGAACCCAGAACCTCTCGTCTTACTGGGACATATTTCAGTATTTTTATTTGTCAAGTAAATAAATTCTATTTTTTTCCGAACTATGCAAATACTTTGGGAAGTGACATTATATATTGGATGAGGGAAGGCACTTTGCGGGGCACTTTTATTCAAGTTGAAATATTTCGGAGTATTGAATTGAACGAACATTCAAGAAGTAGCGATGATTGACATGGGTCACATGAACGGATATATTTCGATATGTAGTCCATAATACGTTTAGGTACAACAGATCTCAAATCTGTCATTTGCTGCAAACAAAATTACTATTGTATAATAAATAATTTAGTTACACTGAGATCACAATTTTTCAACATCAACTATCATGGTTCGATGACATACACACATGTTCATTTATACAAATTTTACATGCAGCCTAAGTTATTCGCTGATAGTGTAGATTTCTATTGGTGAAAAAATTTTTAAAATCGGTTTAGTGGATTAAAGGCGTGAAAGCGGAACAAGCAAACACACGATCTTTCTCATTTATAATATAAGTATAGATGTTAATGCAGTCGATTATTATATATCGGAGAAGTGTCATTTGTTCAATTTTTGATTAACTGATTCGAATATTCAAGGGGAAGACAAAAAATGCAAGAAGAAATAAGAAAAGCCAAGTAAAGCCAAAAAGCTAAGACAATTAAAAATAAACAAGGAGAGTAAGAAGAACCAAGAAAAGTCAGGAAGAGGCTAGACGAAGCAAGAAGACGCAAGTAGAGACAAGAAATGCCACCACAGGCAAGAAAATTCAAGATGACGCAAAAAGATTTCAAAGATGACGAGAGCCAAGAAGAAGAAAGCAGCGATCAGAAACGAGAAGAAGCCAATTTAGCCCGAAGAAGCAAGTTGAAGCCCGAAGAACCAAGAAGATAAGATGAAGGCAGATATTAAGGATACACTGAAATACTCGTAGTTGAAAAAGATCCAAGAATAATCAAAATGAAGTAAGAATTGAAATTACAGATCAGGAAAGGCAAGAAAATTACAGAACTTAAATACCAGTAGATTGAACTACGCAAGAAGCTGCAAGAAATACCAAGAAGAGCCGAGAAGAAGCGATAAGACATAAGAAGAGGCTCGAAGAGACAAGAAAGATTAAAAAAGTACAAGAAAACGCTGAAAGAATTGAAATATGCCAACAATGGGTGAGAATTTGAAAGAAGACGCAATAATAACAAAGGGTTAGTTAAGAAGATCAAAGAAGAACCCATAAGAGATGAGAAAATCCAAGAAAAAGCAAGAAGAGCCAGGAAGAGACGAGAAGAGATAAGCAGAGACGAGAAGAGACATTAAGATACAAGAAGAAACAAAAAGAGACAAGAAGAACCAAGAAGATGAAAGAATAGCCAAGAAGAGACAAGTGGCAAGAAAACCCAAGAAGAAGAGAGAAAATAATAGAAAAGAAGAGATAATAAGAGACACGAAGCAGCAAGAAGAACCAAGAAGAGCTGATAAGAGACGGGATGATTCAAGAAGAGCCAAGACGAGGCAAGAAGACCCATGAAGATGCGAAAAGATCCAACAAGATGCAAGGAGAGACAAAAGCCAAGAAAAGACGAGGAGATCCAAGAGAAAGAATGAAGAGATAAGAGATAAGAAAAATCAAGAAGGTACAAAAAGATTAAAGTGGGGACAAGAAGAGCCAAAACTGCCAGAAATAGACAAGATTCGGAAGAGATCAGATCTTAGAAGAGACAAGACGAAGCAAGAAGAAACAAGAAGATGAGAGAAAGGACAAGAAGCGATATAAAAAACCATAAAGAGGCAAAAATAATTAAGAAGAGCTGAGAAGAAACGAGACAATCCAAGAAGAGGCTTGGAGAGAGAAATAGATTCAAGATGTAGCAAGAAGATCCAAGGAGAAACAAGATATAAGAAAAGTCAAGAAGGAACGAGAAGATCGAAGTGGGAGCAAGAAAAGCCAGAACTGACAGAAATAGACAACAAGATCCAGGAAGAGATGATAAGATTCTAGAAAATACAAGAAGAAGCAAGAAGAGACAATAAAATCCACAAGAGAAGAAGAGAGAAGAAGCGAGAATAGTAAAGGAAAATAAGAAACAAGAAATGTCAAGAACAGAAGAAAAGATCCAAGAAGGGGCAAGAATAGCCAAGAACAGCCAGAAATAGACAGGAGTATTAAAGAAGTGCCGAAAAGAGGCAAGAAAAGGGAAGGAATGTTCGATTTGTACATGCATAGAATTTTTATGTTTAGTTTTAAGTTTGATAGTGAATGACACGGATGTATCAAAACCGGTAGCAGAAAATTTAAAATATAAGGTGACAAATGTTCGTTTAAAACTCTTCAAAACAAAATGTCTACAAATTGTTACATAGTTAATGCCAAAAAAGAAAAAAAAATTGTAACTGGGAATCGAACCCAAAACCTCTCGTCTTACTGGGACAAACGCCTTACCAATTCGGTTACAGAGACCTCTTTTTTAAACGTAAAAAAATAAAAAAAGGTTGCAACTGGGGATCGAACCCAGAACCTCTCGTCTTACTTAGACAAACGCCTAACCAAATCGGCTACTAGGACCTCTTGTTTAAACGTCAAAAAAGAAAAAGATTGCAACTGGGTCTCGAATCCAGAACCTCTCCTCTTACTGGGACAAACACCTTACCAATTCGACTAATGAAACCTCTTATTTAAATAATATAAAGGTGCAATCTTCAAAAAATATGAAAATTGCTCCTTGGAATCGAACCAGGATCCTCTCGTCTTAAAGGACAAGCGCCTTACCAATTCGGCTACTGAGACCTCTTATTTATTCGTCATTTTTTTCAATCTCATATGACAAATTTCGGAATTAACAATATCATTCTAAACATTTTTTTTTCCATTTTCTGGGTTTTGTTCTTTATCATATTTTCATTTAGATTATAAGAGTAATTTTCTTCTCCAATGATGTATTATGTTAATGGAAATAACCATCAAAAGTTATAAAAAGAGAGTTGTTACAAAAAAAAAAATATTTTCGTTAATTCGACAAATAATTCCAAAATAATAAATCTTCAAATTTTAGAACAATAACATTAAAAAGATTTAAACCCCCGAATTCTATTTTATTTATAAAAACACTGTCATATTTAAGGAAGACATTTTTTTAAACTAATAATATAATTTAATTTGTAAAAAAGTTTATCTAATGACAAAATATTTTATAATAATTAAAAAAAAAAAAAATCAATTTATGTTGGTTTAGAACTTCCCAATTAATTACTTTTTTTAAATAAAAAAAATTTCTAAATATAAAAAGTTTTCAAACACTAAATAATTTGTATCTTCAACTTAATGATCAAAACCTAAAATTGTAATATTTGAATTAATGAAGTCAATATTAGCGAAACTCAATCGAAAATCTGAAACAGAAAAATCAGAAAAAAATAGGTCATATCTAGGACTCGAACCCAGGACCTGCTCCTAGCCAGGGTGGAGCTACTCCTAGCCAGGGCGGAGCTCTATCCACTGAGCAAATGCGTCCAATCCACGGTTCTATTGAGACTGGATACGTCCAAAACAGCATTTAGTAATCACAATTTAAAAAAAAAAAAAAAAAAAGCAATTTTAGTGATCAATAAAAAATAAATTTATTTACCTTGGTGGACTGGAATAACAGGAATAACTCGAGTAACCGGACTGGAGTATCAGTGCTTCACCTAAAGAAAAAATAATTTAATTATTAATTGTGAAAAATAAAATATCCTGATTTGCTTTTATCCTATTTGAGCTAAATATTACGCTAAACAATAATAATAATTGGACAATTTGTAGAGCGCTGTTTTGGTGAAAAATTACCTCAAGGGCGCTTTGACATAGTTAACATATAATAGTTAACAAGTTCACGGACACGTCTGCAACATTACATATCTACTATCATACGTATATATTTTTAAGTTAGTTTTTTCATGAGAAAATAGATACTTTAAAAATTGTTTAATTTTTTGAGAAGCAATACATTTTTTTAAATTTCTCATCTGGTTGCATCAGTATTTTATAATTTGACAGCATTATAATTAAATACGCAGACCCGTGAAAAATCACGTTACAGTCTGAATTCTGGACAAATAAGTTCCAATTTTAAAAATTACAAATTTAATAAATTTCTGATTAAACATCATATTATATGTAGGTATTTTATTGCTTTTCTGAATAATATTACGTAATGGAAATCAGAAGTTCTAGAACTTTTAATTTTAGTTTTCAATAGTTTTTCTAATACAAAAAATACACTTCGAAATTAATTACTTCCAAATAGAATTCAGAGGTTCTCAACTTTTTTTATTTCAATCATTTAATAAATTATCTACTGAATTTTTGTAAATAAGAAAAAAACACATTTCTCATTTATTTAATCTTGTTTAGAATAGTGGATCTGCCCCTTTTTCTATTATAATAATAATAATAATAATAATTGGACAATTTGTAGAGCGCCGTTTTTGTGAAAAATCACCTCAAGGGCGCTTTACAATTCACTATGAATTCCTAGGTTCTATTTAATTTTATTATTTACAGAAAGATACAAAAACATACTTACCTGCAGGTCACTTCCGAAAAACACACTTTATTAGAAAGTTTATGCTTGGGAAAGGTACGACTTTGCACGTGGAGGGCAATATATTAAAAAAACTGGACATTGCATGACTTTACTTTTGCTACCCTCATCCCTGTTGGTTTTACATTTATGTTTATACGAAGATTAATGCCAAAGTTGAGTTAATATTTATTTGAAAGACTGGAGAATTGTAAGAATTTGAATAATTTTTACAAAATTAGTTATTTACTATGTCGCGAGCCGTGAAGCTGAAGTTGAGAGGGTTTTTTTTTTTTTTTTACTTATGGATACGACTGTCTGAAAAGATGAGTTTTTAGTTTAGCTCTAAATTCCGCTGAATCTGTGATCATTCTTAACTCGTGTGGCAGTCCATTCCAGGCTTTAGGTCCTGACACTCCGAAAGCACGCTCACCGAATTTAGTATCTGGTGTGCGCTTTGGTTCCTTCAACCTTCCGATAGCTGATGTTGCTGCTGACCTGAGGGTTGATTGTCGCGAATTAGAATTTTCTGGAATACACATTTCCGATAAGTAAGCCGGAGCCATTCTGTTAAGGGATTTGAATACCATCCAGCAGAGCTTGAACTGGATTCTTTCAGGACACTTGAGCCAGTGAAGATTTTTGAGATGCTCAGAAATATGGGAATATTTAGATACGCCGGTGATGAGTCTTGCCGCAGCGTTGAACACAGATTGTAATTTGTTGATTTGATATTTCGGGAGACTAGCATACATTCCGTTGCAATAATCTAGACGTGAAACAACATACGAATTGACTAGTAATTTAGTCGCCTCTGTTGTCAAGTTTCTCCGTACTGCTTTAATTTGCCTTAACTGAAAGAACCCCGTGCTTACAGTTCTGTTCACCTGAGTTTTAAGGGAGAAATCAGCGTCCAGATTGACACCAAGTAGTTTTATGCATGTTTTTGGAGTGATGTCACTTCCTGAAATGGTTATTGGGGAGTTATCAATATTATGCTGACGTCGGCTTGTGGCTGTCCAGAGAAACTCAGTCTTTGCAGGATTCAGTTTTAATCTATTTGAGGTCATCCAGCGCGTGATTGCTTCTAGACACTCAGTTACGCGAGTTTTAAGACTGCCTATTTCCTCTGGTAAGCAGTAGAAGTAAACTTGCTGGTCGTCAGCGTAGCAGTGAGATAGAAGACCAAATGATTCGATAATTTTAGCGACATCATTTGTGAAGAGGATGAAGAGAAGTGGGCCCAGAACAGACCCTTGGGGAACTCCAGATGAAAGGGTTGCATATTTAGATTGGTTTTTCCCCACTTTAACGGCTTGTACGCGGTTGACCAAGTAAGATATCAGCCAGTCTTTTACACCGCAGTTTAAGCCAAAGGATTCTTCTAATCGTTTAATCAGGAAATCATGGTCAATCGTGTCAAAAGCGGCACTCATGTCCAAGACTGAAAGAAGTGCCAGTTTACCCGACTCGATAGCAAGAGTTATATCCGACAAAACACGTAGTAATCCAGTTTCCGTTGAGTGAAACCTTATATATGCGGATTGGTATTTAGTCAGCAGTTCATTAGAATTTAAGTGACATATTATCTGTGAAGAAGTGATTTTTTCTAGGATTTTGGATATTAATGGAAGATTTGAAACGGGTCGGTAATTTGAAAGATCTTCAGCGTCCAATTGCGGTTTTTTTATTAATGGAGTTACGACGGCTGATTTGAGGGGTTTTGGGAAATCACCCATGCTAAGTGACTTATTGAAAAGACAAACCAGAAAGGGAGAAATTTCATTGCAACACTTCTTTAATAACCACGTTGGAATAGGGTCGAGTGAGCACTGCTTGTTCGGTGAATTATATTTTAAGTGTTAGAAAACATTTTAAACTTTCTGCCATATTTATAGAGCGCCATGTTTTTCACTAAAATGGTACTCATAAAATTATCAATTGATTATTATTATTGAAGAACATACCACTAATAATCTAAAGGAAAATATGAAAATGAACAATATACGGAAAAATAAAAAGATTGCAACTGGGACTCGAACCAAGAATCTTTCATGTTACTGGGACAAACGCCTTACCAATTCAGCTACTGAGACCTCTTATTTAAACGTCAAAAAATAAAAAAAAGATTGCAACCGGGGCTCGAACCCAGAACCTTTCGTCTTACTGGGATAAACGCCTTACCGATTCAGCTAGTGAGGCCTTTTTTATTTTGAGTAATTTTTGTCAATCTCATATTTCAAATTAAACAATTAACAATATTATCTTCAACCAATTTTTCCTATTTTTCTGTTACTTGGTTTTTTTCATATTTACATTTAGATTATAAAAGTTATATTCTTCTTCAGTGACATATTAAATACATGGAAATAACCTTCAAAAGTTATAAAAAGAGTGTTTTTCCAATAAAAAAGTACTATTTTTTTTAATTCAAAAGATAAATCCAAAATAATAAACTAAGTAGATTCTAATTTCAAAACAATAACATTAAATAGATTTAAACCTCCGAATTCTAGTTTATTTATTAAAACACTGTCATTTTTCAGGAAAGCCAAAATTTTAAACTTATGATTTTAAAAAATATATGTAATTGTAATAATAATAATTGTATTAAGCTTTATATACTTTCATTATATTTATGTAGGTATCTATTGTATGTATTGTAGCCAAAAAAAAAATTCAATAAAAAAAAATTAAAAAGAACATTTATCTAACGACACAATATTTTGCAATAATTTTAAAAAAATAAATAAATTTAAGCAGATTAATAATCTTTCAATAAATTATTTTGTAACGTAATAAAATCTGTTGATCAAAAGTTCTCAAAGAATTAAGGGGGACGTAGGCGCGGCCCATTTCGGCGCATTTCATACAAATCTTAGATTTGATTTTGACATCAAAATACTTTACCAAACTAAAAAAATATTTTTGTAATCAAAAGGCATACCAAATATGTAGTACGGATGAGAGCTACTTTATTTATTTTTGCTTTAAATTATACTCGTAAGATGTAGGCCATTAAATTTTTTTGTATTTCATGATTTTGGAGGCAACTTAGGCAATTATTTGTAAGTAAACAAAAAACATAAAATAAATAATTTTAAAATATTAATTTTTAAAATGCAATGAAAAATAAAATAAATAATAATAATTATTAAAAATGCATTTTTTGGGTAGTAATTTTATTATATAAACGACTATTTTTCATTTTATATTTCATCATATTGATATGATAAATACAGTAAAATATATTTTATATTATTTTTCATTTACTCACAAATAATCGCCCAAATCGCCTCTAAAATCCGTAACCATTAAAATTTTTCATTTCCTATGTCTTATAATTTAAAGCAAAAATAAATAAACTTGCTTTCATCTCTACTAGATATTTGATTTACCTTTTTATAAAAAAATAATTTTTCAATTTGGTTGGGTATTTTGATCTCAAATCCAAATCTAAGATTTGTATGAAACACGCCGAAATGGGCCGCGCATACGTTCCCTTTAAGAATTTGTATTTTCGACTTAATTAGTAAAACCTCAAATTGTAATAGTTTAATTAGTTAATACAATATTAGCGAAACACAATCGAAAATCTGAAACAGAAATATCAGAAAGAGATACGGTCATATATTGGACTCAAACCCAGGAGCTACTCCTAGCCGGGGTGGAGCTACTCCTAGCTGGGGTGAAGCTACTCCTAGCCGGAGTGGAGCTCTACCAACTGAGCTAATATTGTGTCCAATGCACGGTTCTATTGAGACTGGATACCCCTAGCTTTCATTGGATAAATAAGGACTCTTATAACAACTTAAGCCTGCCAGAAAATATCAGCAAAGTAATACGAGTGACAAACTTACTCTCTCTACATCAAGTCAATCAAGTCTACAATACCAAATCGAATCGAACTCCCTTAACGACTACTATAGAATTCAATTGTAAAACTGTGTAAATCGTATTTTATTTATGTACGTAAATTTTCGTGTAGAAAATTCAATACCTTCTAACGTATAAAACTTTTTCAATCATATTAACTGTCTAAGAAAAAACAAACAATGTTTACCCATCTCAATGCATTTCAGAGAAAAGAGTAGTACTGATATGAAAGTAAAAGTTTACTATTTTGCTGATTATTTCTAAAGTAGGAATTGAAGTTATCCCAGATAATAATTATAAGCTATCCGTAGTACCGAAACTTTCTTTTAAAAAGTATTACTACTAGATAAAATTTCTCCATATCCAAATCTCTCGTTATATGAAAACTATATACCGAAGGCATTAGCTAACAGAACTCAAGTTAACTCCACATATTATACAGGACTTATTAAGGCCTTTGACAAAGTATGCCATAAAATTATCCTAATTACTGTTTAAGCTCCGTATTGATGGAAAACTATTGGACTGGTTTTCAAACTATCTGTCTCTCCGGTAGAGTTCTACTAGCTAAAATTAATTCGTTCCTTTCCAACCATACCACATGGGTCTCAATTAGGCGAAATTTTAGAAATCAATAAAAAATATATTTAATTACCTTGGTGGACTGGAATAACCGAAATAACTTGAGTAACCGGACTGGAGTATCAGGACTTCACCTAAAGAAAAAATATTTTAATTATTAATCGTGAAAAATAAAACATCCTGATTTGCTTTTATCCTATTTGAGCTAAATATTACGCTAAACATAGTTAACAAGTTCACGGACACGTCTGCAACATTACATACTATCATACGTATATATTTTTAAGTTAGTTTTTTCATGAGAAAATAGAAACTTTAAAAATTGTTTAATTTTTTGAGAAGCAATACATTTTGTAAAATTTCTCATCTGGTTGCATCAGTATTTTATAATTTGACAGCATTATAATTAAATTCGCAGTCCCGTGAAAAACCACTGAACAGAATTCTGGACAAATAAGTTCCAATTTTGAAAATAACAAATTTAACAATTTTCTGATAAAACATCATATTATATGTAGGTATTTTATTGGTTTTCTGAATAATATTACGTAATAGAAACCAGATGTTCTAAAACTTTTAATTTTATTATTCAAAAGTTTTTCTAAAACTAAAAAATATACTTCAAAATTATTTAATTCAAAATAGAATTCACAGGTTCTCAATTTTGAAAAAATTTTAAACTTTCTGCCATATTTATAGAGCGCCATGTTTTCATCAAAATGGTACCTACTTTAAAAATTATGCATTGATTATTATTATTTAAGAAGTTAAAACTAATAATGTAAAGGAAAATATGAAAATAGCAACATACAGTAAAATAAAAAGATTGCAACTGGGACTCGAATCCAGAACATTTTGATGTTACTGGGACAAACGCCTTACCAGTTTAGCTTCTGAGACCTCTTATTTAAACGTCAAAAAATAAAAATAAAGATTGCAACCGGGGCTCGAACCCAGAACCTCTCGTCTTACTGGGATAAAAGCCTTACCGATTCAGCTAGTGAGGCCTTGTTTTTAAAAGTCATTTTCGTCAATCTCGTATTTCAAATTAAACAATTAACAATATTATCTTCAACCAATTTTTCCTATTTTTCTGTGTCTTGGTTTTTTCATATTTTCATTTAGATTATAAAAGTTATCTCCTTCTTCAGTGACATATTAAAAACATGGAAATTATATTCAAAAGTTATAAAAATATTGTTGTTCTAATAAAAATTAACCATATTTTTTATTCAAAAGATAAATCCAAAATAATAAACAAGTATATTCTAATTTCAGTACAAAAGCATTAAATAGATTTAAACCTCCGAATTCTAGTTTATTTATTAAAACATTGTGATATTTAAGGAAGGCAAAAATTTTAAACTTATAATTTTAAAAAATATGTATAATTGTAATAATAATAATTGTATTAACCTTTATATACTTTCATTATATTTATGTAGGTATCTATTGTATGTATTGTAACCAAAAAAAAAATTTCAATAAAAAAAAATTGAAAAGAACATTTATCTAACGACACAATATTTTGCAATAATTTTATAAAAAATAAATAAATTTAACCAGATTAATAATCTTTCAATAAATTATTTTGTAACGTAATAAAAACTGTTGATCAAAAGTTCTCAAACATTAAGGGGGACGTAGGCGCGGCCCATTTCGGCGCGTTTCATACAAATTGGTTTTGAGATCAAAATACCTAACCAAACTAAAAAATATATTTTTGAAATCAAAAGGTATATCAAATATCTAGTACGAATGTGAGCTACTTTATTTATTTTTGGTTTAAATAATAAGATATAAGCCATTAAAGATTTTAGTGTTTCATGATTTTGGAGGCAACTTAGGCAATTATTTGTGAGTAAATGAAAAACATAAAATAATTTTTTTTCTATATTTATTTTAAAAATACAAATAAAAATTCTAAAAAATGCATTTTTGGGAAGTAATTTTAATATATATAAACGACTATTTTTTATTCCGCCGTTGATAGGTACTTTGTATTTTTTATTACACCTATCAAAATGATTTTTTTTATAATTTTTTTATTTTATATTCCATCATATTATTAACATGATAAAGTATAGTAAAATATATTTTTTATTGTTTTTCATTTATTCACAAATAATTGCCCAAATCGCCTCTATAAAATCCAGAAACATTAAACATTTTCATTGCTTATGTCTTATAATATAAAGCAAAAATAAATAAACTCGCTAGTATCACTACTAGATATTTGATTTACCTTTTTATAAAAAATAAAAATAAAACAGTTTGGTTGGGTATTTTGATCTCAAATCCAAATCTAAGATTTGTATGAAACGCGCCGAAATGGGCCGCGCATACGTTCCCCTTAAAGAATTTGTATTTCGACTTAATTAGTAAAACCTCAATTTGTAATATTTTAATCAGTTCAGACAATATTGGCGAAACACAATCGAAAATCTGAAACAGAAAAATCAGAAAAAGATACGGTCATATCTAGGACACGAACCCAGGAGCTACTCCTAGCCGGAGTGGAGCTCTACCAACTGAACTAATATTGTGTCCAATGCACGGTTCTATTGAGACTGGATACCCCTAGCTTTCATTGGATAAATAAGGACTCTTATAACAACTTAAGCCTGCCAGAAAATATCAGCAAAGTAATACGAGTGACAAACTTACTCTCTCTACATCAAGTCAATCAAGTCTACAATACCAAATCGAATCGAACTCCCTTAACGACTACTATAGAATTCAATTGTAAAACTGTGTAAATCGTATTTTATTTATGTACCTAAATCTTCGTGTCGAAAATTCTATACCTTCTAACATACAAAACTTTTTCGATCATGTTAACTGTCTAAGAAAAAAAAAAACAAGGTTTACCTCTCTCAATGCACTTCAGAGAAAAGAGAAGTACTGATATGAAAGTAAAAGTTTAATATTTTGTTGATTATTTCTAAAGTAGGTATTGAAGTTATCCCAGAAAATTATAAGCTATCCGAAGTACCGAAACTTTCTTAAAAAGTATTACTACTAGATAAAATTTCTCCATGTCCAAATCTCTCGTTATATGAAAACTATATACCGAAGGCATTAGCTAACAGAACTCAAGTTAACTCCACATATTATACAGGACTTATTAAGGCCTTTGACAAAGTATGCCATAAAATTATCCTAGTTACTATTTAAGCTCCGTATTGATTATTGATGGAAAACTATTGGACTGGTTTTCAAACTATCTGTCTCTCCGGTAGAGTTCTACTAGCTAAAATTAATTCGTTCCTTTCCAACCATACCACATGGGTCTCAATTAGGCGCAATTATAGTAATCAATAAAAAATAAATTTAGTTACCTTGGTGGACTGGAATAACAGGAATAACTGGAGTAACCGGACTGGAGTATCAGTGCTTCACCTAAAGAAAAAATAATTTAATTATTAATTGTAAAAAATACAACATCCAGATTTGCTTTTATCCTATTTGAGCTAAATATTACGCTAAACATAGTTAACAAGTTCACGGACACGTCTACAACATTACATACTATCATACGTAAATATTTTTAAGTTAGTTTTTCATGAGAAAATAGATACCTACTTTAAAAATTGTTTAATTTTTTGAGAAGCAATACATTTTTTTAAATTTCCCATATGGTTGCATCAGTATTTTATAATTTGACAGCATTATAATTAAATACGCAAACCCATGAAAAATCACGGTACAGTTTGAATTCTGGACAAATAGGTTCCAATTTTGAAAATAAGAAATTTAACAATTTTCTGATAAAACATCATATTATATGTAGGCATTTTATTGCTTTTCTGAATAATATTACGTAATAGAAAACAGAAGTTCTAAAACTTTTAATTTTAGTTTTCAATAGTTTTTCTAATACACAAAATTCAATTCGAAATTAATTAATTCCAAAAAGAATTCAGAGGTTCCCAACTTTTTTTATTCAAATCATTTACTAAATTACGTACTGAATTTTTTGTGATAAAAAAAAACACATTTCTCATTTATTTAATCTTGTTTAGAATAGTGGTTCTGCCCCTTTTTCTATTATATATTAAGTGTTTGAACACATTTTAAACTTTCTGCCATATTTATAGAGCGCCATTTTTTTCACTAAAATGGTACTAATAAAATTATCAATTGATTATTATTATTGAAGAACATACCACTAATAATCTAAAGGAAAATATGAAAAAGAACAATATACAAAAAAATAAAAAGATTACATCTGGGACTCGAACCACGAATCTTTCATGTTACTGGTACAAACGCCTTACCAATTCAGCTACTGAGACCTCTTATTTAAACGTCAATAAATTAAAAAAAATATTGCAACCGGGGCTCGAACCCAGAACCTTTCGTCTTACTGGGATAAACGCCTTACCGATTCAGCTAGTGAGGCCTTTTTTATTTAAAATCATTTTTGTCAATCTCATATTTCAAATTAAACAACTAACAATATTATGTTCAACCTATTTTTCCCATTTTTCTGTGTCTTGGTTTTTTTCATATATTCATTTAGATTATAAAAGTTATCTTCTTTTTCAATGACATATTAAATACATGGAAATAACCTTCAAAAGTTATAAAAGGAGTGTTTTTCTAATAAAAATGTACTATTTTTTTTAATTCAAAAGATAAATCCAAAAATAATAAACTAAGTAGATGCTAATTTCAAAACCATAACATTAAATAGATTTAAACCTCTGTATTCTAGTTTATTAATTAAAACACTTTCATATTAATTTATGGAAGGCAAAAATTTGAAACTTATAATTTAATTTCTCATTGACATTTATCTAACGAAATAATATTTTGTAATAATTTTATTAAAAATAAATAAATTTAAGCAGATTAATAATCTTTCAATAAATAATTTTGTAAAGAATTAAAATCTATTTATCAAAAGTTCGCAAACATTAAGGGGGGCGTAGGCGCGGCCCATTTCGGCACGTTTCATACAAATCTTAGATTTGATTTTGACATCAAAATACTTTACCAAACATAAAAAATATTTTTGTAATCAAAAGGTATATCAAATATGTAGTACGGATGAGAGCTACTTTATTTATTTTTGCTTTAAATTATATTCGTATGATGTAGGCCATTAAAAATTAGTATTTCATGATTATGGGGGCAACTACGCAATTTTTTGTGAGTAAACGAAAAACATAAAATAAATAATTTTAAAATATTAATTTTAAAAATACAATGAATAATAAAATAGATAATAATAATAATTCTTAAAAATACATTTTTTGGGTAGTAATTTTAATATATAAACGATTATTTTTATTTTATAATTCATCAAAAATACAGTACAATATTTTTTTTATTATTTTTCATTTACTCACAAATAATCAACCAAATCGCCTCTAAATTCCATAAACATTAAAAATATTCACTGCCTATGTCTTATAATTTAAAGCAAAAATAAATAAACTTGCATTCATCTCTACTAGATATTTGATTTACCTTTTTATAAAAAAATAATTTTTCAGTTTTGTTGGGTATTTTGATCTCAAATCCTAATCTAAGATTTGTATGAAACGCGCCGAAATGGGCCGCGCATACGTTCCCTTTAAGAATTTGTATTTTTGACTAAATTAGAAAAACCTCAAATTGTAATAGTTTAATTAGTTAATACAATTTAAGCGAAATACAATCGAAAATCTGAAACAGAAATATCAGAAAGAGATACGGTCATATATTGGACTCGAACCCAGGAGCTACTCCTAGCCGGGGTGGAGCTACTCCTAGCCGGGGTGGAGCTACTCCTAGCCGGAGTGGAGCTTCTCCTAGCCGGGGTGGAGCTACTCCTAGCCGGGGTGAAGCTACTCCTAGCCGGAGTGGAGCTCTACCAACTGAGCTAATATTGTGTCCAATGCACGGTTCTATTGAGACTGGATACCCCTAGCTTTCATTGGATAAATAAGGACTCTTATAACAACTTAAGCCTGCCAGAAAATATCAGCAAAGTAATACGAGTGACAAACTTACTCTCTCTACATCAAGTCAATCAAGTCTACAATACCAAATCGAATCGAACTCCCTTAACGACTACTGTAGAATTCAATTGTAAAACTGTGTAAATCGCATTTTATTTATGTACCTAAATCTTCGTGTCGAAAATTCAATACCTTCTAACGTATAAAACTTTTTCAATCATATTAACTGTCTAAGAAAACACAAACAATGCTTACCCATCTCAATGCACTTCAGGGAAAAGAGTAGTACTGATATGAAAGTAAAAGTTTACTATTTTGCTAATTATTTCTAAAGCAGGTATTGAAGTTATCCCAGATAATAATTATAAGCTATCCGTAGTACCGAAACTTTCTTAAAAAGTATTACTATTGGATAAAATTTCTCCATATCCAAATCTCTCGTTATATGAAAACTATATACCTACCGAAGGCATTAGCTAACAGAACTCAAGTTAACTCCAAATATTATACAGGACTTATTAAGGCCTTTGACAAAGTATGCCATAAAATTATCCTAGTTACCATTTAAGCTCCGTATTGATGGAAATCTATTGGACTGGTTTGCAAATTAACTGTCTATCCGGTGGAGTTCTACTAGCTAAAATTAATTAGTTCCTTTCCGACCAATTAATACCTTGCAGTGGTATTCCACAGGGGTCTCATTTAGGCGAAATTTTAGAAATCAATAAAAAATAAATTTAATTACCTTGGTGGACTGGAATAACAGGAATAACTTGAGTAACCGGACTGGAGTATCAGGACTTGACCTAAAGAAAAAATAATTAAATTGATAATTGTGAAAAATAAAACATCCTGAATTGCTTTTATCCTATTTGAGCTAAATATGACGCTAAACATAGTTAACAAGTTCACGGATACGTCTGCAACATTACATACTATCATACGTATATATTTTTAAGTTAGTTTTTTCATGAGAAAATAGATACTTTAAAAATTGTTTAATTTTTTGAGAAGCAATACATTTTTTTAAATTTCTCATCTGGTTGCATCAGTATTTTATAAATTTGACAGCATTATAATTAAATACGCAGACCCGTGAAAAATCACGTTACAGTCTGAATTCTGGACAAATAAGTTCCAATTTTAAAAATTACAAATTTAATAAATTTCTGATTAAACATCATATTATATGTAGGTATTTTATTGCTTTTCTGAATAATATTACGTAATGGAAATCAGAAGTTCTAAAACTTTTAATTTTAGTTTTCAATAGTTTTTCTAATACAAAAAATACACTTCGAAGTTAATTACTTCCAAATAGAATTCAGAGGTTCTCAACTTTTTTTATTCAAATCATTTAATAAATTACCTACTGAATTTTTGTAAATAAGAAAAAAACACATTTCTCATTTATTTAATCTTGTTTAGAATAGTGGTTCTGCCCCTTATTCTATTATAGATTAACGGCCGCTGTTTCCAATTCTACTAAGCCAAAACTAAGGTTCAAAACTGCTTAAGCATTACTTAATCTAGACTAAGTGATGATTAAGTGATGCTTAATCAGTTTTGAACCTTAGTTTCGGCTTAGTAGAATTGGGAATAGCGGCCGTAAGTGTTTGAACACATTTTAAACTTTCTGCCATATTTATAGAGCGCCATGTTTTTCACTAAAATGGTAGATACCTACTTTCAAAATTATTCATTGATTATTAATCTAAAGGAAAATATGAAAAATAACAAAATGCAGTAAAATCAAAAGATTGCAACTGGGACTCGAACCCAGAACCTGTCATGGTACTGGGACCAACGCCTTACCAATTCAGCTACTGAGACCTCTTATTTAAACGTCAATAAAAAAAGATTGCAACCGGGCTCGAACCCAGAACCTCTCGTCTTACCGGGATAAAACGTCATTTTTGTCTATCTCATATTTCAAATCAAACAATTAACCATATTATCTTCAACCAATTTTTCCCATTTTTCTGTGTCTTGGTTTTTTTCATATTTTCATTCAGATTATAAAAGTTACCTTCTTCAATGAAATATTAAATACATGGAAATAAACTTCAAAAGTTATAAAAAAGAGTTGTTCTATTAAAAAATGACTATTTTTATTACCTATTTCAAAAATAATAAACTACCTAAGTACATATTTTAATTAACAATAACAATAACATTAAATAGATTTAAACCTTAGAAGACAAAAATTTTAAACTTATAATTTAAATTCTTATGAACATTTATCTAACGACAAATAAATACCTACCAGTGGTATTCCACAGAGGTCTCATTATGCGTAATTTTAGTTATCAATTAAAAATTCAATTTAATTACCTTGGTGGACTGGAATAACAGGAATAATTGGAGTAACCGGATACTTCTTTCACGACTTCACCTAAAGAAAAAATAATTTAATTATTAATTGTTAAAAATAAATCATCCTGATTTGCTTTTATCCTATTTAAGCTAAATATTACGCTAAACATAGTTAACACGTTCACGGACACGTCTGCAACATTACATACCATCATACGTATATATTTTTTAAAGTTAGTTTTTTCACGAGAAAATAGATACTTCAAAAATTATTTATTTTTTTGAGAAGTAATTCATTTTTTTTAATTTCTCATCTTGTTAAATCAGTATTTTATAATTTTACAGCATTATAATTAAATACGCAGACCCGTGAAAAATCACGGAACAGTCTGAATTCTTGACAAATTAGTTCCAATTTTTGAAAATAACAAATTGAATAATTTTCCGATAAAACATCGTATTATAGGTAGATATTTTATTGCTTTTCTTAATAATTGAAATCAGAAGTTCTCAAACATTTAATCTTATTTGTTTAAAGTTTTTCTAAAACAAATAAATACATTTCAAAATTAATTTAAAGGTTACCAATCTTTTCAATTAATTAATTAAAGATATATGATTTATTGTAATTACAAAAAACTATACTTAATAAATGTCGTATTTATTTAAACTTGCTTAGAATAGCTTCACCTCTTATTTAAACTTGCTTAGAATAGCTTCACCTCTTATTTAAACGTCATTTTTGTCAACCTCATATTTTAAATTTCAGAACTAACAATTTTATCTTTAACTAACTTTTTCTATTTTTCTTTGTCTTGTTCTTTTTCATATTTTCATTGAGATTATTATAGGTATCTTCTTCTACAATTATATTTTACCTTGATGGAAATAATCTTCAAAAGTTATAAAAATATAGTTGTTCTAATAAAAATTGAGTATTTTTTATTAATTAAAAAGATAATTCCAAAATAATAAACTATATTCTAATTTCTGAAAAATAGCATAAAATAGATTTAAACCTCCGAATACCATTTTATTTATTAAAATACTGTCATATTTAAGGAAGGCATATTTAAAAATAAAAACTAATATTTTGATTGTTTTTAAAGTTTAAATTAAATCACAAATAGATATAATTTAATAATTACATAAATTAATTAATCGTTCGTTATTTTATTTAATTAATAATTAAAATATAATAAAATATGTATAAAAATACATCAGACAATTAAAAATATACCTACTGAAAATTTATTTTAAAAAAAAAACTTTTGTAAAAAATTGAACAATGAAAAAACGAAATGAAATATTTTATATATTGCACGTGTTTATATTAATCTATATCAATTATGTTTATATTTTATACAAATATATATTTTTTAAATAATTAAATGTTTCAGTTACCTGAAATGACACGCCGGACACCTGGCAGGATTGTCTTCCAAACTAAGAAATAGATCAGCCACAGGAAACCACTGGATTTGTATTAAATTACAAAACAATATAAATGAGTGATTAATTAGTGAGAATAAGTAGGTAGTTGTGAGAAAATGTAAGAGGACAGACAGTGTACTAAGAAGGACTGTTATAGCTCAAGTGAAGCTCGCAGTGCCTTGTGAATCCATTTAAACATTTATCTTGCTTATCACCATATTGATAACAGGCCCGGCCGCAACACAGCGCAACCACAATCTATTAATTCCGATTATTGTATTATTATTTTTTTTAAATATTTATTTATATACAATACTATAAAATTACTACATTGGACGAGAATCGAACCCGGGCCGGCATAAAACAGCATTTTACCACTGAAACGTCGACCCTTTGCAACATTACTTAGTTATCATATATAATACTAGCAGACCCGGCCATACGTTGCTGTGGCTAATGAAACTAAACGCCATTACCCAACCTTTATAAAATACACACCACCCGCTTGCCAGCTGCCCGCTGCCCGCTGCCTTAATTTAATATTTGAATTTCTCGGCTGTTTTCTTATACAATAAGCATGTATTATACATATAAACCTTCCTCTTAAATGAGCCTATCTATTGGTGAAAACCGCATGAAAATCCGTTGCGTAGTTTAAAAGATCTAAGCGCACATACATTTTGAGCGACTACTATGTCGTTTTAAATCGCACACAAATAAATTTTCTTTGAATTTGTCGGCTTTTCTCTACTATAATAAATATGCAAGTACTATAAATATTAACCTTCCTCTTGAATGGCCCTATTTATTGGTAAAAACCGCATAAAAATCCGTTGCGTAGTTTAAAAGATCTAAGCGCACATTCATTTTGAGCGACTTCATTTTATACTATGTAATGATTCTGTATTTCGAACCTTTTACTTTGGGAAAGCCTTTTGTATTAAATACATCAATTTGATTTTAGATTTTGTTTTCTTGATGGATTAAAAGAATAAAATGAAATCTTGGAAGAGAAAATTAGGAAATGTTCGAGGTGGGATGAACTCGAATCAATTGTTAAAATGTATAATTTCGCTATCCATCGTGAATTTCTTGAGTTATCTATCGATTTGTTTCAAAATCGGAATTTTGGACTGATTCGTGCACTGATCTCAAATCTAAATGACAAAATGCATCCATCTTTAATTTCTCAAGTTCTGTACCGATTTGATTCAAAATCGATATTAGGGAGTTTGGTTACGCACTTAACTCGGATCTAATGTCAAAATGCATTATTTCGGAATCCATCTTGAATTTATCAAGTTCTCTGCCGATTTGACGCAAAATCGGGATTATGGAGTTTGATTGTCCATCGTATGTTCTAAAAGCATCTCATGCCCGACTTTTTATGAATGAGTTTTTTTTGTTGTAAATTTTTTAATATTCTGAAAATGTACCTGAATAATTTGTATGTAATAATTTCTATAAATATATGGAAGTAAGGATGATTTCCCTACAAAATGACAGTCTCGTAAATAATCACTCTGTTTTGGACATCTCGATACAGGAATGCCCTAGTGAGATGTGCTTAATTATTTTTTGAATAAATAAATATTTTATATTATAATAAAACAAATATAAAACTTAGTTTTTCACTCAATAAATATATTTTTCGCGCAATGCCTTTGTTTTTTTTGCATAATATTGTGAAATCATTGTAAAAATAGTAGAAAGGTATTTATTTTTTACTTATATATTATTTTTTCAATTTTACCTGTAACACACGTGTCGAACGTATAGTCCAGTGTCCAGTCAATGAATGGTCCAAAAAAAAAAAACAACATGAGTGGGGAAGCTACGAAGCACCGCACAAAGAGGAGACCGATTATACTGTCATACTATCTCATTGTCTCGCAGACTAAATCCTATAGATGTATGTATTTGCCTCTTTTTAGTGTCGTTATTTTTCGTTTCATCGAGTTACACAACACGACGGTGCTAAAAAACACAAAGCACTCTTCTTAGGGTGAATTATGTCGTTCTGAAAAATTGTACTAACGACGCGCGAAGGGGATAACGTAATATTTTAATGTGTCTTTATTGACAATAAAATATTTTTTTGACAAAAAAATGTATTACATTAAGCTAGCAATTAAATTTTTAAATTACACAGTTTGTGGTTTCACCCCTAAAGTTCTACTAATTTATTAAACTTAATTTTTTTTCAATTTAAAAACCACTTCACGTGATCTAATATAAATAAACATTTTAACAATATTTTGTGACGGCTGACCACAGCCGATTGGCCTTATAATATCTGCAAATTCACATATTATATCTACCTAACATCTGCGTCTAAAAATATGTAGGTACTTATATTCCAATAGTTTTGGCACGTACCAAAAAACAACCAACAATGTAATGAAATTGACGGCTTGACGCGCGGAGAGGAACGAAAGATGAACCTAACAGGCGGATTCGCGGCAGGCATTAAATGATGAATTAGTAAGTTTTGACTAGTGTCTGCAGTAACTCGCTAGCTGCGGACCAAGTAAAGACTTTAGCGTTTTGGACACCCATGATCGAATCATGATCGATTCGTTTGAATCGGTCATTTGGTTGTTTGGTGAACTGAACAAGACGCTAAAGTTAATTCCCGAATAGAGCGCTTCGGACAGATAGCGACAGACTAGATCCGCGGATCTGGAACGGGTAGGACCTCAGATTGACGGGGACAATACTGAATAGCGAATACATGTATTGATTCTTCGCACAAGTGAAAGGGACACGACCATTGGAACTAAATCAGATGGCTCGCACCGGTTTTTGCTTGTGCGGGGGACAATGATATGCATACACGTGATTTTATGAATGGCGGCGCGGGAGTGGGATAGGTATTTTATTTTAGCCAAATTCGCGGTGCGCCGCCCAAATAATAATATTTAAATACCTACGAAACATTATAAATTATAATCTTTCAATTGTTTACGGTACACATCATCAATTGAAATAATTTAACAGTAAATTAAATGGAAAATAAAAAAATTATGTGCCCTTAAAAATCGTAGGATACAAGGCCAAAGGTAAGGAATGAAGAATCAATTCCTTTTGAAATTGAGACCTGTGGCTTTCTTTGTGGTTTTTATGTGGGTATTCGATACTCACATTTTACGAGTATTCTTCCAACGAAAATCATGTTTATAAATTCTACTACGAAATTTATCGTGTCGGAAATCCAAAATGAAGATTTCGCATCTCGACAGTTTACACTGTGTTTAGAATGCGAGGCAGATTTTAACTTACAATTGATTCTGCGTTAGAGTTGCCAAATAATAGTTACACACGCAAATTGTACATTCTGAACACAAAACTTGTTTAAATCATATCTGTATGCGGCGAATTAAAACTACACTTAGAACAAGAAATATATATTTTTTGATTCTGGCATTAAATAAATAGTCTACAACTAGAATTTTAAAACTGCACAATAAGATAATGTTTTCCTTTGAAATGTATCAGCAGATGAAACCACAACAGAAATTTTACATTCTGAACACAAAACTGATTAAAATTATATCTGTATGCGGCGAATTAAAACTACACTCAGAACATGAAAATGGGTTCTCTTTGATTCTGGCAACACATGCATAGTCTTCAACTAGAATTTCATAACTGCACTTCTAATAAGAGAATGTGTTCCTTCGAAATGTGTCAGCAGATGAATCCTCAATTGGAAATTTACATTCTCAACACAAAATTGGTTTAAATGCGGCGTATTAAAAATACACCCAGAACATGAAAATGGTTTTTCTTTGATTCTGGCAGCACATACAGAGTCTTCAACTAGAATTTTATAACAGCACTTCGAATAAGAGAATGTTTTCCTTCGATATGTGTCAGCAGATGAATCCACAATTGGAAATTTTACATTCTGAAAACTGGTTCAACTCTTTGAATAATTAGAAAAAAATATTTATAAACTTTTGCCTGTCAAGGTTGGCGCACAAAATTCCCGGTTCTTCCCATGCATTTTAAATGTTGCTTTTTATTGGTTACTTTTTTTTACCCTTTCGCAAAAAAAAAACAAAATTGTTCTAAAATCAAGATAAAATAATTTTTCCGACCTGCTTATAGAACATTTATGTTTCTAAATATTAAAATTTTGATATTGGAAATGTAAATTGCCTCAAAAATATACACCTGCGAATATTCGAAATAGAGTACTTAAAATATAATAAACTTAATTTTTTTATTACAGATTCCTGTTCTTAATTTTTTTTTAACAAAACTGTCTCTTCAGTTTTTATCGCATTCATACAATTTTATTTTAAAATCAAATGTGTGGGACAATTTGCGTCTCTGTGATTAAACGGGTTAAATTAAATCTGTATGTGGCGAATTAAAACTCAGAATATGAAAATGGTTTCTCTTTGATTGTGGCAGCACATACACAGTCTGCAATTAGAATTTTAAAACTGCACTTCGAGTGAGGGAGGTCTAGTAGAGGGGCGGGTATGTGGTGGATAACTTCCAATGCACTTCAAATAAAATAATGGTCTCCTTCAAAATGTATCAGCGGATAAATACACAACTGAAATTCAATCGTTACATTCTGAACACAATTCTGGTTTTAATTAAGAGTTAATTTATTCGAGAGTTCAAAGCTTTAATTTACGCCTGTCTCAGCACAGCTATACCGTAGTGAGACAGTTATCGAATAATATAATGTAAACATACCTTATTAAGAGAAATAAAATAATTAAAAATATTTTTAAGGATAAATAACATGTGTTCATAATTATGTCCTCTGCGTGCGAACTCTATCTAAATTTCATAAAATAGACAATAAACAGTGTTAATTTCAAGCGACCTCCCAGGTAAGTATGGTCCTGTATTCATTCATTTTTGGGCAGCATCGCGTTCATTGGTCAGAACATTGTAAATAATATATTTTCATATCAGTGATCAATGAACCGGTGGATGCAGTTTTTAGCCAAACGTTGTTTTAATTGTTTATCTAACTTGTAGTTTTCCTAGATTTTATAAATATATTATAGGTTTGTGCAGAGCCATTGAGGTGATTTTTCACAAAAACGGCGCTATACAGATCATCCAAATATTATTATTAATATTAGCTAATTATGAAATTTGAAATATGAGAATGACAAAGATGACGGTTTAATTAGAGGTGGCAGTGGCCTAATTGGATAAGGCGTTCGTTCCGGTAAGACGAGATGTTTTGGGTTCGACTCCCAGTTGCGACCGTTATCTTGTTATCTTCTTCTTCAATGATATAAAAATCACTATGTCAAGATTTTATTACATTATCTTCCAGTTGTTTGCCCTTGGAGCGTTATAAATAAAATGAAATATGGCATTCACGCGCCTTTGTGTTTTTTGCACTCACCCTCCACTTATTGAAATCAGGTCAGGCATTTGATTGCGAAAGTTAATTCCTAGTTCGGCCCTGCGCCAGACACTTTTCAAGCAACAAATTCTATCCACAGTATTAATTTAATTGACTTACTATTTTATACTTTTAGTGTTAAAAATAATTGATCCCAAAAAATTAAAAAATTTTGAAATGTTGGCTTTATTTAAATTTAATGAATTTTAACAGTATGGAAGATCTATATCTATAGTCTCTCGTTACTAGTAACGAAGTACATATGTATGAAGAATGAGTTAATGATGAATGTAAGTAATGGTGTTTGAAAGACAGAGTACCAAAACTGTGTTCAATATAGTTGTGAATGATGAATACTTGGAGCAGGTGGATGAGTTTATGTGTCTGGTTTGTATGTTTACGAGAGATGGGAAGGCTGATAAAGATATTGAAAGAAGGTTAAATGCAGCCATTAAGAGGAATATAAACGCTAGAAATATTTCAATTCTCGTGCCAGCAAAATTTGCAATCGAGCGTCTTAGGGGTCGTCCATTAATCACGTGATGTTTTTTAGCAACTTTTTAGCAACCCCCCCCCCCCCTGGTGATATGTGGTGAGGTTTTAGGCTAACTCCCCTCACCCCCCCCCCCCAAAATCAGGTGTTTTTTTTTTTTACAAAGTATAGGACGTTCATCTTTAGAACTCGTGCGTTCAATGAAAAATAAATACAAGTGATATCTCATTTTACCCCCCCCCCCCCCCGTGATGTTTCGTGATTTTTTAGACCCCCCCCCCCTTTCGAGCCTCACGTGATTAATGGACGACCCCTTATTTGCGCGCGGCAAGTAAGCGGAAAAGTGTTTTATTTATTTTGTCCATAATTTTATAAGAGTGAAAAAAGTTAGAACATAGAAAACCTCAAAAATGGTCTTAGCCATAAAGGGGTATTTTTATAAAAATGTTTCTTGTATTACTTCATAGTTAAGTCATGAAAAAACTTTTTTTTTAGTGGTTTACGCTTATTTTTTTGTTAAGTAAATAATAAATTTATTGTAATTCCGTTACATAAAAAACCTAGTCAAAGCTTCAATTTATCCGTAGCATATATTTTGATGTTCATACTGTAAGCCAATTCGTCGTAAAGATTAATCTAAATAGGATTTCATGTATAACTTCACCTTAATGGAGGACTGAACGCCGTTGGCGCTAATAAAAAAAACTGTCAAAAGAAGCGAAGCTAGCAGTCGACAATGGAGTCCTGGTACCTACCCTGATGTATGACAGTGAGGCATGGAACTGGCAAAGGTAGGATAAAATAAACTGAATGCTGTTTAAATGAGATCCTTGAGGCGTATGTGTGGTAAAAACATGTATGATCGTGTGAGAAATGTGGCTATCCGCAAAGAATGTAAGCATAATGAGTAAGATTAAAAAGGAACTCTCAGATGGTTTGGGCATGTAGAGCGAATGAATGAAGAAAGTCATGAAAGAAGAATATATGAGGAAAATGTGAATGGAAGAAGAAGTCTCGGACGTCTGGGTAAGACATAGCACGAGCGAATGAATCAGATACAAGAGTATGTATGAATGTGAGTGAGGTAAAGAGTGTGTGCCAAGGCCGAGTTATTTGGCGGTCCGTCCTATCTGCTTACCCCTGCGGAAACGGAGTGATAGTTAATTAGTTAGTTAGTTGAACTTTCGATTACAAAACAAAGATAATTGCCTCTAAAAATATATATTTAGGTAAATCAAATTTAAAAAAATAATCATTAATTTAGAAAGAATACAAATGTGATAATGAAAAAAAAAATCAATTGGTGACCTCGTTGCTCAAGTGGTGAAGATCCTCACTAGAATACAGAGATAGCGGGTTCAAATTCCAGCGAACAAAAATACATTTTATTTATTAAAAATAATATTTGGTTGCTAATCAAATATTTAATCTGATTTACAGATAACGTCACGCTAAATATTATTAATGTTCGGGAAAACCAATTTCAGCAAGTGCTAAATACACATTTATCAGAGAAAGGATTTAGGACAGCTTATCTAAAATTATATTATTATTCCGTTAGAAACATCCGAGGAGTGCAAAGTCAATATGTGATTATTTATTTTTACATTTGTGTTGCAATTTTTAAATAATATAATTAAAGGGTGGTCCAAAACAACATATTTATGAATTGAATTCATTATAACTTTAAATAATCTTTGTACTGCAGTTATGCTTACAGCATAATCTAAAATTTGGGAGGAAGGTATGGGTACCGCCGCCCCTTGAACCATTTATTGGATAACCAACACCTCTGCCCTATTTATCTAAAGTGGTTCGCTGCGTTTGATGACTTGGCGGGGGTGCCCGCGTTCATTTGTCCCGATCTTGGTGCGGATGTGTCTGCTCACCAAGTGCGTGGCGGGTTGGATTCGGAGAGACTGATTGAGGGAGATCTTTTAACCTCTCCAGTAGGATGACATTGCCTTGTACCGCAGTGGGAGGGATAGATTCATACGTCCGTCACTCTTCGATACACTGACCCAAAGATTTCTATCCACCCCACACATATTTTTCCTGGCTAGAAATTCCTTTCCTTTATTTCCCTAAAACGACCCTCCACACAGCATTCCCAAATATGACATAGGCCCTGAGGGATATTATTTTCCTCAGGTCCTCCTATGCGGAGCTAATGTAAAAAAGTGACCAATGCAGACTTAATGGAAATTTAAAAATTTTTCCCCTTTATATATTACTAACTGGTACCCGGCATGCGTTGCAAAGTCATATTCAAATAAATACATTTTTCTCCCTGAATCACCTTCCCGTGTGTCCCCGTTCCCCTCCCGCGTCCCCTTCCTAGCTAACTTTATAAATTATAATCAAATATTTCCTATTTATATAGTGTGTTAGATAAAGTCCATGTCACCCGAGGATAATGTGTGTTTCCCAGCAGTGAAAGAATTTTTCAAATCAGTTCAGTAGTTTTGGAGCCTATTCAATGCAAACAATCAAATCTTTCCTATTTTATTTTTTTTATTTTTTTTTATTGATCTATATACATGATGTTTACAATATATTATTCGATGCCTGTCTCGCTAGGGTATACCTGTGTTGAGACAGGCGTAGAGGTACATAATTACATATCATATATTAGAGTAATATAATTAACAGTTAAACATAAAGATGATTGAAAGTGTGGGTAAATCACATAAAGAGAGTTTTCTTATAAATGAGGGAAGAGATACAGTACAGTAGTAAATCCTGTCAAATCTATTTATGGATTTAGATTATTTAGGATTTTATCATTTTAATTTGTTTTATATGGGTAAGGACGTATGCAGATGGATATTTCTGTCTATTTGTAGTTTATTTTACAGATGTTTGCAATAGTGTGACGACCAGTACTTATAATCCATTTCTTTACAACTTGTTTGAATTTGGTCATTGATTCGGTTTGTCTAATCGTAGCTGGTAATGTATTGTGTAGTTTGCAAGCTATGTATTTAAAGTGTCTTTGTCCAAAGGTGGTTTTAGAAAAGGGAGTTTGGAGGAGTTCTTTGTTTTTGGCTCGGGTATTGTGTATCGATTGTGTTGCTTTGTATAGGGTTATGTTGTTTTTATGTAAATTAACTAAGATGGATCTTGCGTAGAGCTGTTTAATGTCCATAACGTTGAAGGTGTTGAAGATCGTATCCGTGCTGGTAGTAAGAGGAAGTTTAAGGATTATTTTTATTATCAGTTTTTGTGCTTTAATGATGGGGTTGAGGGCACTAGAATAAGTGTTACCCCAAGCTAAAATTCCGTATTCGATGTGTGATTGGCACAGTGAGTAATACACTGTTTTTAAAAGGTGTAGGTTGAGGAAATTACGTGTTTGTTTGAAAAAGTATATGGATTTGCGGATTTTGTTTGTAGTGTTAAGTATATGTTGCTTCCAATTTAGGTGTGTATCAAAGGTTATTCCTAAATATTTTATAATGTTTACTTGTTCAAGGCATGGGCAGTTACAAGTCAGGTTCGGAGATGAGTTTTTACATTCGTGTATTTTTAATTGGGGGTGGAGGTTTGGTTTTGTGATATTGGTGAGACTAAACAGTAAGTATTTTGTTTTCTGTACATTGAGAGTTAGTGTGTTTGAGTCAAGCCAGTATTTAACCTTTTGAATGCCTTCCTCCGCTTGCGAATAAACGGTAGGCCAGTCTTTCGCTTGGAATAGCAGGACAGTGTCGTCAGCGAAGCTGACAATAGTGGCATCGATATCTAGGTTACACAACTCGTTAATGTATATTAGGAAGAGCGTTGGACCTATAACACTGCCTTGTGGGACACTGACTCTTTGTAGCTCTGAGTTTAACGCATTGGGATCTGTCAGATAAGAAGCTGGAGAGTAGGCTTAATTCATTATTCCTAATACCTATATTGAACATTTTGCGTTCTAATTTGGCGTGTGATATTGTATCAAACGCTTTACATAGGTCAAGAAATACCGATAGACATTTTGAGCCCTTATCGAGGTGGCCAGAGATATAGTCAGAGACGGTGGCTATGGCATCGTTTGTGCTTTTATGGTTTCTGAAGCCAAATTGCCGCGGCGAAAGTAGGTTGTTGGTTTCCAGGTATTCCATAAGACTATTGTTGACGATCTTTTCAAATACTTTGGACAGGGAATTGAGTAGCGTAATAGGACGATAATTACTAATGTCAAGTTTGGAGCCTGTTTTGAAAATAGGGATAATAAGACCTTGTTTTAGAATGGTTGGAAATAATCCTTGACGGATGCTAATGTTCAGCAGATGAGTTAATGGTTGAATTATAACAGGGGCAATTTTTTTAAGAACACTGTTGGATATTTCATCAATGCCGGTGGATGAAGAGTTTTTTAAAGAGTTTATTACCATAGAAACATCTTTCTCTGTAACCGTTTTAAGAACAAAGCGGGATGTGAATTCATTATTGGGGGGGTGGTCGCTAGGGCCTAGCATATGGTTATTTGGATGGATTTTTTTTGCTAGTTCTGGACCTATATTTGCAAAATAACTGTTTATATAATTGACAATTGTGTTGGGGTTCGATGTAAAGTCTACAGTGGTATCATTTATATTGAGAGAGTTTAAAGAGTCGGTGGCTTTATTTGAATTGGTAGCTTCCTTGAGGACTTTCCATATTTTTTTAGGGTCATTGTTGCACTCGGAAATTTTTTTATTGTAGTATAGATTTTTGGCCTTCCTAATGACCTGTGTGCAAATATTTCTGTATCTTTTGTAGAAATTATGGAGTGTGATATCATACGGATTCGTGGCACATTTTTTATGTATAGAGTTGCGTTTCCGAATGCAGTTGATGATAGTATGGTTTATCCATGGTTTGATAGGTTTGATAGCTCTAGGAATGGTTTTTGAGGTAATTTTTGTGTTTTGTACAAGGGTGTCTTGTAAGTAGGTAGAAAAGTAGTTCCAGGCCTCCTCTACGTTAGATATATTGTATAGTCTGTCCCAGGATTTAGAACTAATCGTTTTGTTGAGGTGGTCATAGTTAATTGTTTTCTTTGTTATGTCGGTTTGCGTTTGGCTTTTTACATTGTTTTTGGAACTCATTATGAAGGAGGTAGCGTAGTGATCTGTAATTGATGACATGTGGATTTCAGAGGTGTATTGGTTAGATGATTTAACCATAATATGGTCGATGCAGGAGGAAGAGTGTGGTGTACATCGTGTTGGTGAGTTTATTGTGCTTTCCATTCCATGGTACATGATGGTATTTAAGTAATCTTGACACTGGGGATGTTCATTGTTTTTTAGAATATTAAGGTTTAGGTCTCCAATTAAAACTAGGTTCTTTGATTTTTTTAGCTCGGTAAGATAACAGTTTAAGTCATGCAAAAAGAGGGAGATGTTAGGTTTAGAAGGAGAGCGGTAAAGTGCAATGATACATGTGTTGATGCTGTATGTTATTTGAAGACAGTTTGAGTTTGTTATGGTAATTTCTTTGACGTTATATGTGTTGGGAGAGTTGTTTAATGTATATAAAACTATGCCGTCGTTTTGTCTGTAGTGATTTGAGGTTTGATGGTGGGTATAATTGGGGATGTTTTTAGGAGTATAGTAAGGTGTTAGCCAACATTCTGTCAGGATAATTAGATCATATTTGATTTTAGTTAAGTCGAGTTGGATGAGAAAATGGTCAAAGTTTTTGTTTATTGATCTGATATTTTGATTGTAGATTGATAGGTCTGATTTGTTAGACGTTATATTAGTAGTTGCAGAGTCCATTTTTGTATGATGTTGTTAGATTGTGATGAAATATGAGAGGATAAATTTTCCAATATTTTAAGTTATTTTTTTTAAGTCATCTACATGTTTGATATAAGTATTTTTTTCGTTCGGGAGGCGTCTCATCATGATTCTTCCATCCTTGTACCAGACATATGCATAATTGTTTTCATTGGCAAATTTTTTTGTTTGCCATAAAAGTTCTTTATTATATGGGGTGAATTCTTCTCCAATGTATATCTTGTCTTGTGCAAGTCCTTTGATGGCAGCGTAGTTGATGTTTTTTCTTACGGCGAGGAGGTTGTCTCTTGCGGTTTTGTTAACGAAATGAACTAGCAGTTTGGGGGGGGCATCAGTACGTCTGTCCGGTATTCTTTTTACGTCGGTTATATCGCCATATTTGATCTCCAGGCCAGCTGCTGCAGCAACTTTTGTAACTATTTCGGCCGCCACTTCGCCACTTGAATGTTTGATGCCGGCTATTTCCAAGTAATTTGAGCGGAATTTAGTTTCAAGGTCAGATAGTTTTATTTCCAGATGTTTTATAGTGGTATTTTTGTCTTGTTGATCCTTTTTAATGATTGCAATTTCCCCTTCAATTTATATAGTTATTATTAAATTAGATTAGATCCCGGGTGGTTATGTTCTGAAAACTGAAACATATACAATACAGTTTAAAACACAATTTAAACAATACATTTCAAAAAATTCTTTTTTTTTATTGGTGCCCTTTTTTACTCATTTAAAGTACGCTCTAGCGTGTTTAAATCGCACTTTATGAAACGCGCGTTTTTTAAAGTTACCATGGCAACATCAACAAATCAACAAAATGTGAAGTCTAAATGTCAACTTTTAACTATAAATCTGAGGGGAATATCATTTCCATGACAACAAGATATTGTGATATCACATCACGAATTCATTAATAGTTCTTATTTCCAAATTTTTAATAATAATATCAATATTTATGTTTTCAAAGTGTACCAATAAAAAAAAATAGCGTAAAATATTCGTGGATAACTGGTCTTTAAAACACTTGCTTTATTTCGAGCACTCGGCTACGCCGTCGTGCTCGAAAAATCGCGCGTGTTTTAAAGACCTGTTTATCCACTTATATTTTAATATACTATAGGAACACTGAAATAACAACCAAAGGAAGACTCCCACCTGTAATTTTGTTCCAATAACGGGTCCTGTTCTCCCATTTTTCGTTTGATCGCGAATTCCCAAAATTCATATTCGTATTTATTGTGTCGGAAATCAAAAATGTCAAACGAAAATAAAGCAGATAAATGCAACAAAAATAAAAGATTCCTATTGGTGGAGGTAGTAGCCGGGGACCATAAACAAATCGAAGGGGACTTATGATATCACCAAAGATTCGGTTGACTTTTTGGATCGGAGTTATACCCCGCCCAGCCCGTAGTCGAGCGGGGTGAGCGGCGCGACCACACTATTTTTTTGAAATACTTACATTTTTAAACTCAAGAATGGCATGTCCGAATGTAATAATTCAAAAAGTTAAATAAAGTTATTGAAGCAGTCTTGAATATGAAGTAATTTATTTTGATAAGGATTAAAACCAAGATACAAATAAAGAGCCTTTTCAAGCGGCGACATTTTAATTAAATTTTAAAAATAAAAGAACATTTATTGTGGCTTAACTATAATAGTTAGACGTATGTTGTTGCGACATTTTTGGGAAATAATGATGTGCTCTGCAAAGTCGTAGTACAGTTTTATCCTATCATCAATAGTTTTTGCAGCGCACGCGATGTAAAGAATATTTTAGGTATTGTTTTTACACTTTGGGTTACATTATTGGAGTTTTAGTAAGGATCCATATTTTTATCTCACCTCTTTATATAGCGAGTTAGATTTTAGATGAACAGGCTTATATTTACAAATGTTAACTTAAATTCTTAATGTAAAGAAATAATAGAAGTTCTTTTATTCAAAATAATTTAATTTTTACATTACTGCTCACATTCAAAGACATCATTGCAAACGCAATGCCCACTCAGCCACTGATGACACTTGTTTCCATATTTTTCAAAATCGATAATTGGTGGGAGGGGGAACGGGAGGGGGGAAGGGGGGTAATTGAGGGCACTATTTACAAAGGGAACAAATTCAATGGTAGGTCATTTAAAAATATTTTCTGATTATTTAGAATATTTAGATTTGAATTCGCACCCTTTCTAATTTCTAATATTTCCAATTTATCCAACTGAATGTCATTAAAATTACAATTTAATAATTTGATTCCACAATTCCAAGTAGTATTTATTTTGATAACAGTATGTATTTAAAGAAAAGAATGAATGTATGGAAAACTAAGGATATTTAGTAGTAGTTTTTTTTTCAGAATATTTTTTAAATGTCTCTTGACAGAGAGCAGTATACGGGTTTTATCATTAAATGCTTCAGATTTCTTCTGGTAGACGATTGAAAAAAGTTCTTCCCTGGTAAGTGTAATGTTGTGCAAAAGACGTATTTAGTTTTGGGCGTAGAAAAACATGTTTCATGTGTGCGTTGAGTTTTCATTTAAAAATTGATATTTATCTTTTTCTTTTATAATTTGAATTAATGAATTTTTTATATATAAATCTTTAAATGTAGGTTCTTGAAATTCATCAAATAGACGTTCTGTTCGGTAGTCCAAAGATTTTTTTAAATATAATTTTAATAATTGTTCTTTGTACAATTTCTATTGGGGGAAGGTTACATTTATACGTGGATTCCCAACTAATAATGGCATATTGTAAAGTGGATTGAACTAAGGCATAGTAGATTAAATATAGATTTTTTATTGACAGAAAATTTCTAATTCTTAAAAATATGTATATTAATTTTCTAATTTTGTTTACTTCTTCTTCTTCTTCTTCGATGGCTCTACAGCCCATATCGAGCTTTGGCCTCTTGCAACAGTCACCTCCAACTCCTCCTGTCCTCAGCGGCTGACTTCCAATTTGGTACTTGGAGAAGCTGTGCTGCATCCTCTCTTACCTCGTCTTCCCACCTCAATCTGGGTCTTCCCACTTTTCTCTTTCCACCTGGGTGTCCAGTCAAAATTCTTTTTGGAACGCGTGTATCCGGCATTCTCTGTACATGCCCAGCCCATCTCAGCCTGAGGAGTCTCATGTCTGCTGACATGCTAGGAGCCTTATATGTATCATACAATTCAGTATTGTGCCGGATGCGCCTCTGTTCACCATCTTTCACGGGTCCACATATTCTTCTCAGCACTTTTCTTTCAAAAGTATCCAGCATTTCAGCCATCTTTACCGTCAGTGTCAGCGCCTCACATCCATATGCCAAAACAGTTCTAAAAATGGTCTTATATGTGGTTACTTTGGTTTTTCTGTGGACACTACGTAACTTAAATACTGGCAGCAAAGAGAAGTATGTTTTGTTAGCTGCTGTGATTCTCCTTCTGATTTCTGCTGGATCCTCATTGTTCTCTGTCAGACTGGAGCCCAGGTAGGTGAATTGATCGACCACTTCGTATGAGTAGTTGTCTTTAAATTGTGCACTACTTCTTCTTCTGTGTGAAGGGTTCCTGCTCTGTACCATCATTTTCGTTTTGTCAACATTAACCCGCAATCCTACTTCCCGTGCCGCTGTTTCTAAAGGGTCGAAGACCTCCTTAATGTCTGAAGTTGATCTTCCGATAATGTTAATGTCATCCGCAAATCCGACAACTTGACTGCTCTTCAAACAAATATTGGAGCCAGTGTCTATTAGCGTTTTTCTTATTACATGTTCAAGCACAATGTTGAAGAGATTGGGAGCCAGACCTTCCCTCTTTTTTGCTTACTACTTGATATGTTTGTTCCTTCCATTTCAAATTTTTATCGATAATTACTCCAAGAAATTAAATTTTATTTGTTGTTTTTAATATTGTACAGTTTGATTTGCAATAGCTTTGGCTGTGAATTTTAGTATTTTCATGTATGACAAAGTTAAAAATTTTGGGAGCATCGTTTAAATGGATTGCAAATGGAATTACAGATGTATTTTCACTATTCAGTAATAGTAAATTAGTGTCGAAAAAATTCTTAACTTGTTGATGTTTTCTATGGCCTTTAATTCTACATTTTCCCAAGTCTTTCCACTTATTATTAATACTTTATCGTCGGCGTATAATTTAATTAGACCATATAAAGGTTGAAAAAAAATATCGTTTACATATATAGTAAATAGGATTGGTCCAAGCACTGTACCTTGGGGGATTCCAAAGCTTGAAATCTCTTGATCACTATCAACATGATTGATTTCTACCATTTGAGGGCGGTTTTTTAAGTTGGTGATCCATTTAATCGCGTTGCCTTTTATGCCAATATTATTTAATTTGTTTAAAAGCATCTCATGAGATATGCTATCAAATGCTTTTCTGAGGTCAATAAATATACCCGCACATTTTTTACCTTTATCTAATGATTCGTAAATGTATGAAGTTACGTTAGCAATAGCATCTTGTGTGCTGAGTGATTTTATAAAACCAAACTGGTTTTGTGTATTATTTTATTACTATCTAGGAAATTTACCAATTGTTTTTTTACTATTTCTTAAAGATTTTTCCTATATTAGAAAAAAGACAGATTGGGCGATAATTTGTCACTTGGTGTGGATCTCCAGATTTGTAAATAGGTGAGATTATTGTGTTTTTGTAGTTCATTGGAAATATTCCTTTTGTTAAACTTAAGTTTATTAAATGTGTGATGGGTTTTATTAAGTAAGGCTTCATAGATTTTAACATGTGTGCCGTAATAGAATCAAAACCGGGAGACGAACCTCCTTTCATATTTTCTATTATTTTTAAGATTTCACATTCTGTTGTTGTTTCAAACGTTGAAAGTATATTACGTTTCTGTAAATTTTTATTATTTTGGTTTTCCGGGTTAGAAGGCTTATGAATATTTTTCACAAGATTTTTTTCAACATTTTCAAAGAAGGAATTAAAAATGTTTGTACATTGTTTAGGCTGTATATTGGCATCAATAATTTTTTTATCGTGTTCAATGTACTTAATGTTTTGTGTTCTTTTTGTATTGTCTATGGACAAATTTGTTTGTGGTTATTTTCTGAAGAAAATTTTTTATTTTTAAAACACTCTTATTTACATTTTTTAATATAAGATGTTAATTTATTTTTATATTTTTTGTAGAAAATATATGCTTTTTCATCATGGGGATTTTTTAAATTGTTTTGTAAAGTTTTTCATTGTTTCTGATAGATATTATAAGTCCTTTGGTAATCCAAGGCTTTAAACATCTTAATTGTGATTTTATATGTGTTGTTATGTCAGTTGTCGAATTTTTAATGTGTTGTGACAGGATATTTTCAAAGTTAGTTGAACATATTTCGGTATCATCACTGTTTAAAACATTGTTCCAATCCTCGTTTTTTAGTTTATCAGAGAGAATAGTCATATCTATTGTTGATTTTTTGGTTATTAGATTATGTTTTTTTACTATTAAAACATATATAAATTTGTTGTAGACCACTTTTATTTTTTAAAACACTCTACCGGTTTCGGAAGCACCCTTCCTTCGTCAGGATATTATTATAACTAACCTATTATACAGAATACAAATTTTAGGTGTTCGAGTGAGGGGTAAGCAACGGGATGGGGGTAATGGTGAGATTTCCAAGAAGAACAGAGCGGTTTATTGGAAAAATATTTAGAATGGGACGAAATGCTTTTTACAAATATGTTATGTTTTTTTGTTTAATATTATTATTATACAGAAGTAAGCATCATTGATGATCAGTAATGTTAGTTTTCCAAACAATAGATTTTAGTTTGTGAAGATCTTTATTTTTTATGTTTGTTCAAATGTGGTCTAAACAAGATGGAGTATGTTCTTTTTTTCTCTAGTATTTTTATTTAGGCAAGATATGAAATTTTGTTCAGTCATACAATTGATGTATTCATTTTTGTTATTATTTTCTATTTTTTCATTAATGTTCACGTTAAAATCACCTTCCACGAAGCAAAGTTTATTTTTTAATTTTAATAATATGTATTTTAGGTCATTAATAAATGTAATAATGCTCGAGCCATGCGTTCTGTAGATAGCTATTAGATGATATGTTAATTTGCCGAGTTTGAAATGTACTTCTATGCAGTTTACCAAATGTATTGGGTGTTCTATTATGTTAACAATACTTAATTTATTGCTTGCAAATATTATTATTCCAGAATTTTTGTTGATGTCTACTTTCGTAGTACCTAATATAATTGCACTCAGGCAAGTGATAAGGCGGCGACTCAGCTTACGTAAATGTTTCGGATAACACTATGAAGTCCGGTTTTTTAATTAAATTATTTATCTTCAACCTCGTCGTTAGTAGAGGAGGGGTTGTAAAAGATCTTTGCCGCTTGCTTGATGATTTCTGATTCTAAGTACAATTTTAAGAAGCCCACATTGCTTCTTCTGAAAGTTGCAGATGTTGTGTCGCAGCCGGTAAATGAATAAAATAACAAGATGTGTTCAAATCCACGGTGCTGCATCTCTTGGGTGGACAGTGCCATTGTTTTGGTTTTCCCTCGACCGGGTTTCAGCAGCAGAATATCTTGGGTGGGAGGAGTGGAAGCAATCAAAAGGACAGTGAGGTCCACATCCTAACCAACGACAGCCACAAAATTGTGAGAGGATTGTTCCAGAGCAGTCTTCGCGATAATGACGTCAGAATCATCGATGGCCTGAAGAGTCTGTTTCCCATTCTCCCGAAGCTTTGTCTGTTGTAAGGATATGAAATTACTTTTCTTGGTAGGATTGGATAAAAAATCTTCCTGTTTAACGGGTTTTGATGTGTTCTATGTCAAATTTTTGTCAGCTGACCTTCTCAGTCTATATCTTCGCATCTGTTCTTGTGATTTCGTACTGTTGGCTGGGTATGCGTACCCATCAGATACCACAGTGTGAGTCATTCCAGGATAGTGGTGTTTTAAATAGGTGATGTAACGATCACAAATTTAATTGCGGCAACGGAGGCTTCTTTTTGCCAAATTACTCTGTGTAGTAGAAATCCTCCGTCCACAACTCTGAGACAGTAGAACAGTTTTTTTTTGTAGGCTGGAACAAGCTGTACAGAACAGATTTAGTTGTCTTTCGCATCCCACTTTCATTGAACTGGGGCCAACTCATATTCAAAGAATTACATCAAATCTTTTGCTTTTACACTTGCTACTACAGCAATGTTGGATCAACTTCAACCTTTTCATCGTAAATTTTTATCAACGAACTGACAGAAGACATTGGGAATGCCCGATCTTTGCGGGACAACTGAGAATGTCAAGCCGAGTGCTACGATGCTGTTCGAGTTTCACTAACTCGAACAGCATCGTAGCAAGTTATAGTGGCGTCTCTGACAACTTCAAACTGAAAATTGACATTATTTCACTGGTTTGTGGGAGGAGAGAATGTGCATCAAACCACTGACTGAGTTTGGCAATGTCTGCTGAATCTCTGAAAGTTTGGCGGGCTTCTCCGAGGACTGTTCTGTTCATTTGACGTGAAGAAGACTCCACAAAACTCTTCAAGGAAAGTGCAGATCTCATAAGTTGCGCTCATACCAACTAACATGGTGTGTGAGTAATAAGATAAAATCAGCTGTTTTCTGGAAATGATGCCATTTTACGAAAAAACTTTAAATTGCTGTAATTTTTAACTGGTTGGAAATTAATTTACAAATTTATACATATTCTAAAAGGGATTTAAATTCTTTACAACTTCTTTATAATCAAATTCTTTCTTTGATGAATATTTTAGACGACATGAAGGAATGTTTGATGAAAAATGTGACGTTAAATGATTTTTTTTGAAAATATCTACATTTGTGGAGCGTGTAACTCAAAAACGGCTGGGATTTCGAAAATAACGGAAAATATAAAAGTTGTAGATAATTTTATGAGCTTTTACTTCTTTTAAAAAATTTTCCTCTGCGACGCGCCGTTTTTGAGATATAAGCGGATATCCGAAAATTGAGACCTCCCCCACCCCTCTCTCCCCTAGTTCACCACCTAGGCGTCAGGACTTTTAGTATGTTCACACCTTAAGCACCCTAAACAAGTTTCTGAAGCAATCGCATAGGTTCCTGCTCAAGCACTCTACACAAAATCAATCTCTACAGAAAATTTTATGTTTTTATGGAGTTTGTTTAAGAATTAAGAAAAATTTTAAGTTGTCTCAATATGCCTGTCCAAACACAAAACACATCATCCACGTACCTCTTCCAACAATGTACATATTTTAATTATAAGCCGCAGCTATTAAAAATCTTATTTTCGGGATTATTTCCGTGACCAAGGGGCTGGTACTAGCACCCATGGACACGCCGTATTATTTTTTTTTTGATTCATTGACAATATTAAAAAAATCAATGACAGTGTTTTTAAACAATAACTTTTTAACCCTTTGAGGAGTATCGCTGCACGTATGCGGCGGCACTCAGACAATCCAAATAGAGTATTGCCGGCAATACTCCAAATAGAGTATTGCCGCAGTGCAATACGACGCACTGTATTGCACTGCGGCAATACAGTGCGTCGCCTTGCACTGCGACAGTGCACCATACGTGCGGCCATACGACTTTATTTAATTTTTTTCTATGCCATGTTTGTAATTTCGATTAAATTATGATTTATAGATAATACAAATATATTTGTCGAACATTTTTACTTATTCTTAAAAAATTGTTACGTATCTATACACATAAATATAAATATATATTACTAATTCAGTGGCTCTCAACATTTTACAAATAAAAAGTTTTAATTTTTTTTTTTTTTAAATCAATGATGAGAAATGTACAATAATAAAAAGGTAGTAGTAAAAATATAAAAGTGGATTAATCCAGTGGCTTTCAACATTTTACAAATAGTCTTTTCAAAAATTATTATTTTTATTAATAAAAAAGAAATGTACAATCATAAAAGGATATTACTAAAAATAAAAACAAAAGTACTCGTATAAGTGAGGTCTTATAATAAGTTGGACAAATTCAGTGGCTCTCAACATTTGCAATATAATATATACAATTTTAGATTCCGTATGTTTGTGTCCGCAAATCTCGGAAAGTAATCGATGGATTGACTCAATTTTTTTACACAGCATTGCATTTTAGAAGAAGAGTTTTTTTTTTTTTTTAACTTTATTTATTCTCATTTCTTTTTACATATAATGTATAATAGAAAATTAATAGTATATTATAACATAAAACATAATAACATATAGTATAAACAAGAAATGAAAACCCACTAAGGCACTGCCTGAGTGTGGGTAATATTAAAAACAAAATACTATATTTCTAAGTACACAAAGTATAAAATAGACTTTAAAAAAAAAAATATATATAAAATATAAAGTTAGTATTTCATAGTTAGAGTAAATGAAAAAGGTTTTATTCGACTATTATATATGTAAAATAAAAATATGGATAAAAACATACTGATTTTAAATATTTTTTTTAATATTTTTTTTTTTTTTAGTTATTAAAAAAAAAAATAAACAGAAAACATATTGTACTGAAAAAGGTTTTTTTCGACTATTATATAAGTAAAATAAAAATATGGATAAAAACCTACTGATAATAAAGAAATATTTATATAATGTACATACTTTATATAATGGTGAGCTCTGGCGTTATGAAATTTGTATAAAACATTTACAACAGATGGTGTGGGAGGTGTTTGAAAATGTGGATATTTTTATTTGAAGGCAGGAGGGCAGTGGCGTAGCGACGGGGGGCGTTCCGCCCCGAATAGGGGTGAAACCCGAAGAGGGGTGACACTTGACTCCGATAAGAGGTGACACCCGACCGTGGAAAAAAAAACAGGCTGCAGTAGAGCCCGATATCTGCACCGGCTAGTCGAAGACGGTATACCATTTCACCACACCCTATCCCGTTCCGCCCCCCCCCCCCCCTCCCAACGTTTGTGTGTAAGCTTGGACAATATGATGGAAACCGACCCGCCCTATCCCATTACGCCCTCCCTCGTTGTGGTATCCGCCCCGGGTGCCACTCACGCTAGCTATGCCACTGCAGGAGGGAGAGGGTAACGAAGGAGGTAGGAATCGTGGGAAGGGTGAAGTGAGAAGGGGAAGGCGGAAGGGGAACGCAGGAAGGGAATGGGACGCAGGAGGGGAACGGGGACGCATGGGAATGGACGTGTAGGGAGAAACTTAAGAATTTTTATTTTATTTTTTTTTTTTTAATTTTTTTTTTTATTTTATTTAGTAAAAGATTATACATTTACATACATTATTTAAGAAATTTTTTGACTGCCCAACTAGGAGGATTCCCGTTTTAGGACAGTCAAATTAGGATGAGTATTAACATACAGAACATGGTCTGAAAATAATATAAAAAACAAAACAAAAATAAAAGATTGAAACAAAGTGACTGTTCATTGTTTAGCAAAGTTTAAAAAAAATATATATTAATTACTTAGGTAGGTACCTAATTACAGAGGATTAAAACATATAGATATATAACAAACGTGTAAACATTGCATATCATAGTCCTACACAGATGGGTTGTATAAAATAAGAAAAAAAGAAAAGAGAAAAAAAAAAATAATAACCAATTAATACAGGAAAGATAGCCGGTGTTTGCTTAGCATAGTAATTTAAAATATCATAAAAGTAATATATACATACTTAAAAGTAAATTATTAAAACATAATGGTATCTTGTGTTTGCATTTCAAATAATACCTAGTCCTACATACACATTTTATACAAATGAGAACTAGAAAGAGAACAGAAACAATAAAATTAATCGAACATTTAATAGATGGTTATTATTGTTGTTTGATTTGTATAGTATTGAAATAATAATAAAATAATAGTTATAATGTGTACTTTTAACTGGTGTTGCATTGCATAAGCCTATTAACATATTTTTTATAAATATAAATGACAAAGAAAAGAAATAGAATAAAATAAAATATGAAATTAAACATAATATTAATGTAATAGGTAGGTACATATATACACATAATGATAAAGATTAGAACATAAAGGTATCTTTAACATTTTTTTTTTTTTTTAGTTTTTGTTGTTTTTTTGGTTTGTTTATGATTTATTTTTTTGTGTAGTAAAAGTTCACTCTCCTTTCTACCTAATTGATAAAACCAGTTAGTGGCCAATTTACGAACAACACCTGTGCTTTCCTTTTTCCAAACATCAGGCATTAAGTTGTATAGTTTTGGACCTAAGAATGAGAAGTGTCTTTGAGCGAGAGATGTTTTAGTTGTGAGTGGTACAATTGGATTTCTCCGTGAGTGGCGGGTGTCGTGAAAGTGGTTAATATATGGATAGAGGTGGCGTTTTTGATGGGTATTTAAAATTATTTTTCTCATGTACAGTTGTCTAACATCCAGAACTCGGAACTCTTCAAATAGTGGATCGCTGTGATATCTAAATGTTTTTTTGAGAATTACCCTTAGCAGAGATTTTTGAGCTTTCGCTAATTTGTCCAAAACAGTTTTTGCGCAGCCACCCCAACCTAAGGATGCATAGTCTAGAAGTGACCCACACATAGCATCATAGATGAGTTTCAATTCTTTTTTACGTAAGATATTTCTGATTGTGTACGTAAGCTTTCTAACCTTTTTGGCAACTAGATCTATGTGTCCGTCCCATCTAAGATATTTGTCTAATATAACACCAAGGTATTTTATACTGTCTACGCATTCTAATTTATAGCAATTACAGGTAGTTGAGTCAGTGCATTTGTGTATAAGAATTTTATATGCTTCCTTGGGTTGGCCCGCTTCTGTCGCACTAAATCGTATAAATTTGATTTTTGCCGAATTGAGTGTCAACAGATTACGGTCCAACCAAAGTTTATAATTTACAACTGAAAAATGTCCTCTACAATACAGGTGAACTCCTAGTGTGGAGGACAATACACTATACCTTTGTAATGTAAATATACTAAGAATAAATAAATAAAAAATAAACAAATTATTTCTTTGAAAGGCATCGTGACGCATGCTGGGTACTAGCTAGCATTATATAAATATTGTTACCTACATATTTTTACGTATTATAACAAACAAGGAAAGACACAAAATGTGTTGGATGTAATGTTCTATTACGCACTTATCCGTATTTTGAGGAATACCACACGAAAATAATATATTATCTAGTAAAAATTTGACAAAATAAATACGAAGTCTAAAGCTAACATTATTCGCGTGTTGAGAACCATTGAATTTATAATTCATTTTTATTATTAGTAGGTATTATCTTTTTTATTGTGAATTTCTATGAAGTTCTTTTTATATAGGTAAAAAAAAATATTTATGAAAACACTATTTGTAAAATGTTGAGAGCCACTGGATTAGTCTACTTTTTTTAATTTTAGTATTATCCCTTTACTAATGTACATTTATCTTTATATAAATATGGCTGTTTTTATAGACCTAAAAAAAGCCTTTGACACAATAGATCATAAAATTCTTCTCACAAAACTTTAAAAAATTGGCAATCTGGCACTCCACTAAATTTACTGATGACGTACTTGACAGGACGAACACAACAAGTACAAATAGGCCAACAAAAAAGCAATCCTCTTCCAATAAACTACGGCGTCCCTCAAGGAAGTGTCTTGGGACCAATCTTATTTCTCATCTACATAAATGAAATTACCAAGCTTCCCATCAATGCAAACATAATTAGTTTTGCCGATGATACTGTTATGTTATTCCACGAAAAGGACTGGATGGACACTTATAAAGAGGCTGAACATGGACTAACTGTACTTCAAAATTGGCTTCGGATGAACTCTCTTACGCTCAATGTAATTAAAACTAATTATCTAGCCTTTTCAATAAACTCAAGAGGTCAACCGGGTAAAGAATACACTCTCAAATTGCACGAGTGTCAAAACAATAAGTCACATTGCTCTTGCCCTATTATAACAAAGGCAAAAAGTATTAAATATCTAGGAGTGGAAATAGACGAAAACCTTAGATGGGACATACACATAAATGGAATCACTAAAAAGCTCACGAGACTTGTATATTTCTTCAAAAACCTAAGAAACATACTACCTAGGAAAGACATAAAAAAAGTATTTTATGCCTTATGTCATTCCCGTCTTGAGTACGGAATTCTAGTATGGGGATCTGCTACAGCCAATCATATTAACCACTTAGATATTGCTCAGAAGAGCATTATAAAAACCATACTTAAATTACCCATCAGAACCCCCTCAAAAGATATTTTTAAGTGTTTTGACGTTCTTAATTTAAAACAAATATATGCCAAGAATATTCTTATACATCATTTTAAAAACAGAAAATCTCCTAATGAAACTCGGATACATGACACAAGAGCCCCAAAAAAGGATATACGAGATGTTCCAAAATTCAAGACAAGTTTTGGCCAAAGAAACCACATATATCTTGCTTTACAACAATCTTTACAACATCCTTCCTCCGTCTGAAAAAGATAGAAGAGATAAATAAGTTTAAGGAAAAAATCAAAACATGGGTGAAAGAAATTAATGCAGACATAATAGAGAATGTATTAAAAACATCATAGAAACTTTTTTTTTTTTTTTTTTTTTTAGAAATTTAATTAAATTTAAATTTGATATGTTAATATCGAGTTCTGCAAGTATTTAAGAAAGTATTTTAGTTACAGCTGTTTCGACTTGTAAGGTCATTTTCAAACTGTGGTGAAGCCACGTACGGACGACTTATTTATAACATTTCAAATGTCAATTTATGAAGGTGTCAAAATTGATTTATTACCGGTAAATCCAATTTGCAGAGACACTAATTGAGAGAGTGATTAAGTGGGATTCCGAATCTTTCCCTTTTTGGTTTCACTTGCACTAAGTGCAAGGGTTTTCTTTATTGATTTAGAATGATGTTATTTCTATGACTCATTTAAGTGCATTATATTGTTTAGGTTTGGTAAAAATACTAAGTAGTGGAGAATAAATAATTTTCCTTACTTTATTAATTAGTGTTATGTTGGGGTCATTCGTTCGTTTATTGATTTCTAATTGTTCAAGCAAATTTAATCTAAGACCCTTTCGTTCTATATGTAATGGTTTTGGCTGGTTGTTTTTAAGTGGAACGTGATTATTTTCTAAGAGATGTTCTGCGAATTTTGAAGCGGTGTTTTTATTTTTATAACATCGTAAATGTTCTTTGAATCTAGTTGAGAATGCCCTACCCGTTTGTCCGATGTAAGTAGCATTACAATCGGCGTGGTCACATTTTAATTCATATATGCCACCGTTATTTAGTTTAGGATTTTTACTTTTTGAGTTTTTAAGGTTTGTTCCCATATTATTATTGGTTCTAAAAGCTATATTTAAACCACATTTTTTAATTTCTTTTGCAATTTTTAAAGATATTGGGCCGAGAAATTCGAGACATGCAAATTTTTCTAATTTTTTGTTTTGTACCGGATATATTAAATTAATTTTATTTTTGTATTTCTTGTTTTTTATTATTTTTTCAATGTTTTTTGCCTCATAGCCGTTATTAATCGCGATTATTTTAATAGTTTCCTTTTCTTTTACGTATGCTTTATTATCTAAGGGAATGTTTATGAGTCTATGTACCATTGAATGGTAAGCTGATAATTTGTGGGATCCTTGGTCCCACAAATTATCAGCTTACCATTCAATGGTACATAGACTCATAAACATTCCCTTAGATAATAAAGCATACGTAAAAGAAAAGGAAACTATTAAAATAATCGCGATTAATAACGGCTATGAGGCAAAAAACATTGAAAAAATAATAAAAAACAAGAAATACAAAAATAAAATTAATTTAATATATCCGGTACAAAACAAAAAATTAGAAAAATTTGCATGTCTCGAATTTCTCGGCCCAATATCTTTAAAAATTGCAAAAGAAATTAAAAAATGTGGTTTAAATATAGCTTTTAGAACCAATAATAATATGGGAACAAACCTTAAAAACTCAAAAAGTAAAAATCCTAAACTAAATAACGGTGGCATATATGAATTAAAATGTGACCACGCCGATTGTAATGCTACTTACATCGGACAAACGGGTAGGGCATTCTCAACTAGATTCAAAGAACATTTACGATGTTATAAAAATAAAAACACCGCTTCAAAATTCGCAGAACATCTCTTAGAAAATAATCACGTTCCACTTAAAAACAACCAGCCAAAACCATTACATATAGAACGAAAGGGTCTTAGATTAAATTTGCTTGAACAATTAGAAATCAATAAACGAACGAATGACCCCAACATAACACTAATTAATAAAGTAAGGAAAATTATTTATTCTCCACTACTTAGTATTTTTACCAAACCTAAACAATATAATGCACTTAAATGAGTCATAGAAATAACATCATTCTAAATCAATAAAGAAAACCCTTGCACTTAGTGCAAGTGAAACCAAAAAGGGAAAGATTCGGAATCCCACTTAATCACTCTCTCAATTAGTGTCTCTGCAAATTGGATTTACCGGTAATAAATCAATTTTGACACCTTCATAAATTGACATTTGAAATGTTATAAATAAGTCGTCCGTACGTGGCTTCACCACAGTTTGAAAATGACCTTACAAGTCGAAACAGCTGTAACTAAAATACTTTCTTAAATACTTGCAGAACTCGATATTAACATATCAAATTTAAATTTAATTAAATTTCTAAAAATTAAAATGGAGTTCTACGAATTAAACACAAAAACAATTAATATCATAGAAACTAAATAACAGAAAATCAAAGAAATCTACCAGTCCGCCTCAGCACAGGACCACCTAGTGAGGAGGACTAAGAACAAACGGATTAAATATTTATATACATATATCATCAAATCTTGTAATTGTCATCAAACCTGTAACTAAATAGTCACTAATAAAAAAATAAAAAATATAAAAAAATGTAATACTTTTTGTTTGTAAAATGTTGAGGGCCACTGAATTTTTTCAACTTATTATAAGACTTTACTTAGATTTTTTAAATTTGTTTATAGTACCTATGATCTTTTTATTGTTGTTGTTTTTTTTTTTACAAAAATTTTATTTTTTTTAAATTTTCTATTTGTAAAATGTTTAGAGCCACTGAATTTGTCAAGACCTAACTTATGCTTTTTATTTTTAGTATTATCTTTTTATTATTGTACATTTCTTTTTTTATAAATAAAAATAATAATTTTTGAAATCACTTTTTGTAAAATGTTGAGAGTCACCCGATTAGTCCACTTTTATTTGTAGTATTATCCCTTTATTTTTGTACATTTCTTTTTATATAAATAAAAATAAAAATAAATTGAAAACTTTTTATTTGTAAAATGTTGAGAACCACTGAATTAGTCCAACTAAATTTACAATTCAAAAAGAAAAGGTTATATGTTGTAATAAAAAAGCTCAGAAATTAACTTCTGTACTAAAAATAAGTAAGAACATAATTAATTAAATCGATTACAAAATTAAGAAAAACTTGAAAAATAACTCACTAATCAAAGAGTTAAATATAAATATTTCAATAAGAGCGACGGACGTATGAATCTATCCCTCCCACTGCGGTGCAATGGGTCGAGAAAGTCCAACTGGAAAAGTAAAATGTCTCCATCAACCAGTCTCTCCCGATCAAACGCATGATGGGCAAACGCATATGCTGCCAAGACCTAAACAAACCTCACACTGAACGTGGTGAACCACTTTGGGTAAACTATTAATGTGTTGTTTATCAAATAAATGCTTCTCGGGTCAGCGGTACCCATACCCGCCTTCCAAATTACATACTCTACTGCAAAAATTGATATAACGTTGAAAGAACTAAGAATTGGACCACCACATTTTCGGTCACCTGGTTTGATTCAAAGCTTCCGGGACACCCTGTACAACTGTACACATTGCATTTTTAAATATTATTTTGTTGATCTCTAGATAAGGCATATCCATCATATTAATTTAACACGATATAACACAATATTATTGAAGCACTTGAAAACGGGCGACTTGGATTATCTGATTGATGACTTAGACCTTGAGGGAAATTGTTTTTGTCAGGGCCACCTGTGTCCTGTGTGGAGCTAATGTAAAAGATAAATTATTTTCAAATATCGACTTTTTCTTGGACAGATTTTCAAATAGATAGGCCTATCTGGGCCTAGGAATGAAAACATCTTATGTTATATAGTAATATCACTTTTCTTTGAAATCGGTGTACAAAATATTATAAAGAGTTTGTATAGCAGTGGTTCTTAAAATTTTTATAACCGTAGACAACTTTCAGAATTTCAAAATAAACTTCGTCGAAGAAAATTGTAGGAAAAGCAAACAACGCTTTTTAAAATCATCTTTATTGGTTAGTTTACAATGTTAGTAGGTTAGTTTACAATGTTAAAATGTTAGTTTACAATGTAAGTATATTAGTTTAAAATGTTAGAAGGTTAGTTTACAATGTTAGTAGTAGTAAATAAATTAGTTTACAATGTTAGTAGGTTAGTTTACAAAGTTAGTAGTAGTTAGTAGATAAGTTTATAATGTTAGTAGGTTAGTTTACAATGTTAGTTAGTTACTTAACAATATTAGTAGGTTAGTTAACAATGTTCGTAGGTTAGTTTACAATGTTAAGAGGTTAGTTTAAAATGTTAGTAGGTTAGTTTTCAATTTTAATTGGTTAGTTAACAGTGTTAACAGGTTAATTTACAATGTAAGTAGGTTAGTTTAAAATGTTAGTAGGTTAGTTTACAATATCAGTAGGTTAGTTTACAATATTAGTAGGTTAGTTTACAATGTTAGTAGGTTAGTTTACAATGTTAGTAGGTTAGTTAAAAATGTTAGTAGTATTTAGTATGTCGGTTTTTGGTTTACTATGTTAATGGTAGTTGGTAGGTTAGTTTACAATGTTAGTAGCTAGCTGTTGTCAGTTGGTCGGCAAGCCTCTCCGTCTGTTTCGGTGCAGAATGTAATGTAACGCATCCAAGGGCGGATCCAGGATTTTTTTCTGGGGGGGGCACAAGGGGCGGAGGGGCGGAGGGGCGGAGGGAAAATTCTCTCTCCCCCCCCCCCTAGGACGAACTACTTTTTTTTTTGAAGTCGAATTCAATGGGGTGGGGGGTTTTCCGACCGCTCTCGCAAACGCTGATTATCATCTTTCATTTCGTCGTTCTTGTGGCAAAGTCCACTAAGTCACGTTTTTTAATGAAATAAATTAATTATGAGGTCTTATGTAAAAATCGTCCTCTTCCGTCTGGCATACTCCATTAAGTCGTACATTTAATCGTTTTCGATTTAAACGTGTTTTTAAATTCACCGTAAATCATAAATCCGATATTATTGTCAAGCAAAACACATTAAGTCAAACATTATACGAGGGTGGGTTTTAATATCGCAGAATGGGGGGTAAGGAGTAGAAATAAAAATCCAAATTTATTTTTCCTTTTCAATATATTCACCTGCTACCCTAATACATTTTTCGGATCTATCAATTATCTTATGTTTATCCTCAAAAAAAATATTTGTCTTTGTCTACGAAGTTCTTTTTTCAAGTGTGGAAATAAGTAATAACCACTGGGAGCCAGGTCAGTACTGCAGGGTGGGTGTAGCAAAATTTCGAAGCACACCTTCTGCAAGACAGCCATCGCAACAAGGCTCTCGTGAACAGGCGCGCTGTCGCGCAGAAGGACACCTTTGGTCAATTTTCCCCTTCTTTTCTTGATGGCTTCCTTTAATTACTCTAGGATTGAAGCGTAGTAATCTCCGGTTGTGGAGACATCTTTATTTTTGTAATCGATTAACAGGATTCCTTCTGAGTCCCAAAAGACTGTCGCCATGATTTTCCCAGTCGATTGTGATACTTTAAACTTCTTGGGCAGTGGTGTGCCTTTCCGTGCCACTGCATTGCGTCTCAGATTCATAATTATGAGCCCAAGTTTTATCACCAGTAACAATTTGAGCCAGCACTCCATCTTTGTCTTCCCTACCAAAAATGCACGAGAACACTCCACGCGCTGTTGTATTTGAGGCAGCGTCAGCATTCCCAGCACCCATCTTGCGCTGACTTTAGTCATGCCAAGATAATCGTGAAGAATTTTGAAACTGGGCGTACTATACAGGGCCCGCAGATACTTTAATAGTACACAACTTCTAACCCTGTACAAATCGAAAGTGCGCCCCATGGTTGAATTTGGCAGCCACCTCTGGTCTGGAGCTCCAAAATACCTCAAAAATACTCATTGATCCCTTCGGCACCGGCAGGACTTCTCCTATACTAAAATGTGTACTTTTTAATTTTCGTTTCGGGGGGGGGGGGGGGTTGCTGGATAATTTTACTGTGGTAAAGGGGGTGATTCTTTCAATAGGGTTAAGAAACACTGATTTAGACCGTTAAAACACAAGCAAAATCCACAAATTCAGCTTTAAAATAATCTTAAACCATTTTGCGGCATTAATGTCAACAATTTAACAGTAAACTTAACAAGCAAATAACACTAAGTCATTATTGACTGGTAAAACCCACTAATTCAGGCTCATTTTTTTGTAAATCTTTGATTGAAGGTTGCTGTTATTGATTTCAACTAATATTGCATATTGATAAGGTACTTAAGGGTTCATTCTAAATTATAAATATTTAAAAAATATATATTTTGGAGATATTCATCCACTTGTAGCCTTTCCAAAATTGCTAAATATTGAAATGCGATTATCTCAGGATTGTATTTTAGTGACTTAATGGACTTTGCCAGTAGACCGATGATTTGCAAGTGCATGAATGGGACGCAACGAACAAAATTCGCAATTCCAGCCAGAAATAGACAAGAGTTTCACTCATGTTCTTTCCGTTATTTTATTCATATATTTTAAAAACTCTGATAATTTGATTTGCTGCTAAGTATGTACTGTGATGGACTCTCCACAGTACACAAAAATACCGTCCTGGGGGGGGCACGTGCCCCCGTGCCCCCCCCCTAAATCCGCCCTTGAACGCATCTGTCCGCCGGAAATTGACTGAGCCAATCCGCCGAGTAACGGCAACACACACGCGGACACCCGCACATTAATACATTCCATCTCATGCAGAGATGGTACGTCTAAGAAAATTTCTCTATGTCCAGGGAAAGAAAAATTTTAGGGATAAATTACAAAATGTGAAAATTTTTTGAAATTTCGTAAAACATAAATTAATTCAGCAGACCGCTCCGGGCACGAACTTATCAAGGAATCGAAGTGCTGATACTACCTCACAACTTTTATACCTACAGCGTCCTCGAGGTTTTTATAAGCGCCAGGCGCCGCCGTTTGATTCAGGGATAAATAAATATTCCGAGGAAATTTAGTACTTGAATACCTTGTACAAACTAATTCTAAAATTTAGGGAACATAACCATTCTGGAGGATAATAACGGATAGACTGACCGAGCCGATCTGTTAGCAGGAATACTCGGTCGAATCTGTCCGCCGAGCAGATTAATTCCATGCGTTACAATAGCTAATGTGTTATGGTGTAATATTCAAATTAATAAATTACTTTGTTTTTACCACTATAATTGATTATGAAAAACCGACATGTTTAGTAAGCCAAGCTTACTTCATCAGGGTTTTAATTATACAATTTTTTTTTAAATAGACATAGAACATAGTGTCAATAGAAAAATAACAAACATAGACAAATAATAAACAGAGACAATTGTAACAATGTGAAAATGAGAATGGGTAGGAACAATATGGAACAATTTACATAGGAAATAAATTAAATATTGGATGATTTAAAAACAAATTTTGATTATATTATGATATTTTAATAATTTTCAAATTAGCATTAACACTCTTGTGTGAATGCGAATTTTCTTTAATTCTAGCATTAAATAAATAGTCTGCAACTGGAATTATATAACTGCACATCGAATAAGAGAATGTCTTCTTTAGAAATGTGTCAGCAGATGAATTCAACTGGAATTTTACATTCAGATCACCAAAATGGTTTAAATTAAATGTGTATCTGTATTAAACAAACACTCAAAACATGAAAATGGTTTTTCTTTGATTCTGGCAGCACATACATAGTCTGCAACTAGAATTTTATAACGGCACTTCGAATAAGAGAATGTTTTCATTCTAAATGTGTCAGCAGATGAATCCACAACTGGAAATTTAAATTTCCAACACAAAATTGGTTTAAATTCAGTCTGTATGTGGCGAATGAATTAAAAGTACACTCAGAACATGAACATGGTTTTTCTTTTTGATTCTGGCAGCACATACAGAGTCTGCAACTAGTATTTTATTAACTGCACTTCGAATAAGATAATGTTTTCCTTCGAATTGTGTTAGCAGATGAATCCACAGTTGGAATTTTACATTCTTAAAACTGGTTTAACACTTCGAATAATAGGAAAAATATATCTATAAACCGCCGCCAAACATCTGGCGATCGCCGTCGAAGTGACTGTAGTCATGCTGTAGTAAGTATTTATTTACTTCCAGTTTGCTCGAATTATATCATTATACATATTTATCCCATGTCTTCCCACTTGCGAAACATATGTATTTTGATACACATGTATACAAATACTATTAGAAAAAACCAAAATAAGATGTTTAAACGACCCTTTCTAAAGTGATAAATGATAAAAAATGTAGACCGTATACAAATGTTGCGCGTGCTTTTAATGTCTTTGACACTAGTGCTGAAGGGATCAATGACGCTAGTCCCTCGGAGCATCTTCTATTGAAATACCGGTAGAACAAGGACACCATGATATGCTGCTCGGTAGCAGGGCTATTGATGCGTTTAATGTTAAAACACCGCTTGTTAAGTGGGTGTATGATTATATGTAGGTACATATATTAAATATGATAATGGCCATCACTGTGGTCAGCTTTGTTCCCGACGGGAACTCGGACGCCAAACCTTGCCGGAGGCAAGGTATGCTGACTCAGCGGGAAGGCATGGGATCTCATCATCAGGGATGGGCATAAGGTGCTTATTCACAAGTAGTCTCAAACAATGAAAGGCAAGATCTTCTGTTAACACAATTAGAATCTATTTCATTAGAAGTAAGGGTTTACAAATACATGTGAAAACTTACCCCCATCATTGACCGTATAACTAAACCCTAACTACTATGTCTCTACCGATGGATGGGGACGCCTTCCTCCAGGGTTCCGTGACTGCTTCAGAGCGGCATCCAGCCTGCCAGCTCGTCTCTCGTACAGAATACAGGCCAGAACTATACCGGGACCTCGTGGATTACCTCCGGTATCCTTCCATCCATATGATTACGTGACTACCACGGCGAGCGCGGCAAAGTGGGTAGCATGCGATCTCGCCCCCAAATACGGATCTCATCCGATATCAAAGTAACTAATAGTCGATCCCGACAGTCAACAGTTTCGAAGCGAGCGAGGATTACCATCCGACACATCGATTCTACAAATGGAATCTCGAATCTCCGGAATACGCCGACACGCGATTTACGTTCGCGGATCCGGTTTTGTTTCACGCACCATGCGTATTTACTCGCGATTCGCACACGAACTTGTTATTCATACTCATCCAGGATTGGATGCCTTGAATAATTTAAAAGAGCATTTGCTCTGCTCGACTTTTAAAAATCACTTATATTAAACTTGGCACTGTGACGTTCCCACAGGGTCCGTGCCCAATCGGGCCCCGCGGGGAAGTGGAGAGCCCGGCAAGAATCAAACACTTCCTGCCTATTTGCATCAATATATGGCTGTCAAAAAAACCATAGACAATATTAATATTGGTAATCAGTACCTGATTACAATTGTTATGACTTACTTTGTTAAATATGTTAAATATTTTCATAACAACCATTCCCACCTGAAGGCTGTGAGCTAAACATTGCAATCCGTTCGTTAGAGAGGGAAATCTATCAAAATCGATATGAAATCACACGTTTCTGCTTTGTGAGTCCAAGGTTCTTTTACTTTGGGGATCTACACCAAAGGTGGCTGCTAAATTCAAGATGCGGACTTGTGATTTATACAGGGTCAGCAGTTGTGGTAGTACTATTTAGTTGTTCGCTACGTATGGTGATTTAGCAGGGGTGCCCGGGTTCATGGGGTGAGGTTTGTCTAGGTCTTGGAGGCGGATGACCAGGACACACTTTATTTATTTATTGAGAAAAATAAGAAATACATGAAAACATAAGCTGCACATCTCACTAGGGCGTTCCTGTATCGAGATATGCAGTTTTACAATAATGTAATTAAAAAAATAGAAACATACATACCTATACCTAAAATTAAAAGAAATATAATAATAAACCTACAAAAGAAGAACGGAGTACAGTTATTCAAACATTACTAATTAATAATTATTGCAGCTGGGCAGTATGCTCATTGTTGGCAAAAATAACATTAACTAAATTTTAAATTATGTAAATACAATGTACCTGTTGTGGCTTACCAGATGCAATAATAGGGTGATCATACCACAGTAGCATTAAATTATTAACAAAAAGTAAATAATTATAAACAATTATGTAATAAATTTGTATAGTTTATGAAATAAATATAATATATTAAGTAAATATGTAGATATTAATAAATTAATCAAATAATATAATATAATATAATTATGAGTAAATACTAATTAACAATTATAATATTGTATAGTAAGTAAATTATGATACGAAAGAAGTAGATAATAATAAGTAAATACTTATAACAATAAGCAAAATAAAAGTACATAATTATAAATAAGTTAAGTACATACACAGTAATTAAATATGGATTGTATCAAATATAGCTTCAAATATACCTAGTTTAAATATAGCTTAATTCCATAGTGATTCTGAACCCCACCCCTTAAACCCTCTTCCTTCGCAGAACTCTCCTCTCCTTTCTAACCTTAAAAAACCCTCCACACAGCATCCCCAAAGACGACATTGGCCCTGAGGGAAATAAAAAAAAAACTTTGACCATTTATATTCATAATGTTAACGTGGAAAAACCCATGTTTACAGTCATAAAACGGATAACTACATAATAATGACGGCCTCCGTGGTCGAGGGGTAAGGCTCTCGACTGGCAATCCCGGCGTGAACAAGATATATTAACATTTTTTTAAAGAAAGACAATCATTCCCGGTTTACGAATGATCTGATGCAGTGTGAAAATCTCCTCATAATATACCATCACAGTAATAGGGAAATGTTGCTAGTGTTGTGATGGTTGTTTTTACGCTTTAATAATATGCAGTTTTATTATTATTATTTATTTATCTATAATAAAATATATTTACAATGGTTTTATGTATATGCCTGTCTCACTAGGGTATACCTGTGTCGAGACAGGCGTACAGGTATATAAATGAATATTGTAGTTACAAGGATATTTAAGGTAAAATACATATCACTTTGAATAGAATTAAAACAGAAAGGTGATTGGAAGGGTGATAAATCTTTTAAAGAGAGTTATTTTATAAATGTTGGAGATGAAGTAGAGAAGTAAATTCTGCCTAATCTATTTAAAGGTCAATTTGACAGGATTCCATTATTTTCATTTATTTTATATGCGTTAGGTTGTATGTGCATAGTTTTTTTTGTCTATGTGTGATTTATATTACAGATGTTTGTAACAGTGAGGCGTCCAATACTTATAATCCATTTTTTAATATCTTGTTTGAATTTTGTAAAGGAGTCAGTTTGTCTGATCGTAGTTGGTAGTGTATTGTATAGTTTGCAAGCTATGTATTTAGAGTGTCTGCCCGAAGGTGGTTTTGAAAAAAGGAGTTTGGAGAAGTTCGTGGTTTTTGGCTCGGGTATTGTGTATTGTTTGTGTAGCTTTGTATAGTGTTTCGTTGTTTTTGTGTAAATTAATTAGTATGGATCTTGAGTAGAGCTGTTTTATGTCCATAACGTTGAAGGAATTGAATATAGTATCCGTGCTGGTAGTAAGTGGCATTTTAAGAATTATTATTTTAGTTTTAAATAATAGCGATTTATAAGCTCCTTTTAAGCAATCTAGATTTTGACAAAGTTCAGGTAAACTTTCAACTGGTCGCAGGGTTTGCCCCTGTGGATATTAAAACACTAGTTTTTAATATAAACATTTTTTAATGTATTCATTTAAAAAAGTCTGCAGAAGTTTTGCCGCTACTCTTTTTTATCAGAAAATTAACTTGTCGTAGTACCCAACAGGGGATAAATCATTTTTGAAATGAAATGTTTAATCTCTACAAATCTCTATATACATAAAAATCAGAATGTGTATGCTTCTGGGTTTGTATATACCTATACGAGATGAGATGTTTATGTGTTGCCATTAATAAACCATTCAACCGATTGCGATGAAAATTTGGGGATTTGATGTGCGCACAGTGCTCATACCAGCGATGGTTTCTATATACAATAGTGAGTTCTGGTATCATGAAATTTAGCATTGCTAACCGTTCATCCGATTTCGATGAAACTTTGGGGATTTGGTGTGTGCATGGCCGCGATGGTTTCTATATATATTAGTGAGCTCTGGCGTCATAACAATGCGTTGCTAAACCGTTCATCAGATGGCGAGGAAACTTTGGTGAGTTTTTGTGAGCACACCCGCGAAGGTTTCTATATATATATACTGGTGAGCTCTGGCATTAATAAATTCGTATAAAAATATTGCAATAGGTGGTAGTCAAGCTGTTTGAAAACTAAATGTACCGTACCTGTAGGTAAAGGGAGAACCCGTGAGGGGAAGGGGCGGCGGAAGCGTAACGGCACGAATGGGAAAGGACACGCAGGGAGAAACAATTTCTTCATTAAGTGGGATTGCCACGCATGCCGGGAACTCGCTGGTATCAAAATATTAACAATTCACCTAATAAAAATATGAAATATAAAGATGGTGTAGTTTTTAATCAGCACACCAATTTTATTTTGTTTATGATAAGAAACAAAGAAGTTACAGATTTATGAGACGAATAGGAACATTTGCAACTACTGTGCGGCGGTACCCATACATACCCCCTCCAAAATTGCAATAACTAAAATCGACAACTAAAATTGATATAACGTTGAAAGAACTAAGAATTGGTAACGGGACACCCTGTATGCTTTAAAAGTAGATACCTATCCTACCTGCATTTTAAAATATTATTTTGACAATCTAAATGTAGATTAAACATTTCCAAGTTTAGTAATTGTGCCTTTATTAATATAATATAAGATAACACAATATTCCCACCACAACCACTCCTTGAAAACAGGTGACTTCTCTATATACTACATCACATTGAACAGAAATAACTTGCCTACAAATATTATCCAAATCCATTTCAAAGAAAATATAAATCAATCATCAAGCTATATGAGACTTTAGACTCCTGCGTTCGGCGGTGCGGCCCGTTTCATACAAATCTTCATTTTGGATTTAAGATCAAAATACCCAACAAAACTGAAAAATTATTTTAGTTATCAAAAGGTAAATCAAATATCTAGTGCGGATGTGAACCACTTTAATTATAATTATATCTAATATACAGGCCTTTAAGATTTTAATGTTTCATGATTTTAAACGCAACTTGGGCAATTATTTGTGAGTGAATAAAAAACATTTTAAAAATTAATTTATCTATATATATTTTAGAAATATTTCGAAATATAAAATTTAAAAAATAAAACATAGTTAAAATGCGTTTTGTAGATGGCAATTTAATAAAAAAATAAAAAAATTTAGAAAAAAAAAAAAAATATTCCGACGTAAATAGGTAATTTGCAATTTCAATATATACCACCAAATTGATTTGTATTATTCATTGACGTAAATTGGTCGATGGTATTATTAATTTAATTTTATTACATTACTGGCTGGTATCCGGCATGCGTTGCTATGCCATTTAATAAAGAAATGTATTCTCCTTGCGTGTCCTTTCCCACTCGTCCCGTTCCCCTTCCTCTCCCCGATTTCCCCTCTTCCCTCCAATGCATTCCATACATTCAGTCCCGGTACTTTAAGTTTTCAAACAGCTCGCGTGCCACCAATTGCAATTTTTTTATACAAATTTCATAACGCCAGAACACACCAGTATTTTTATACAAACCTTGTCCTGACAATAACGAACACAAAAAAAAGAAATTTCCAATTTCGTGCAGTCGCTTGGAAGTTTTGCGCGTAAATACATTTCGGCGATTCATTTTTATTTATATAGAAGACGGAAGACGGATTAGATTTGTGTGAAACGGGACGAAACGGGCAGCGCAAACGTTCCTCTTAAAAATGTTTGAAGTAAGGAAAAACTGAGCTCACTTTGGTTACACAGTCATGACTACAGAACAATTCTATCCGCTTATCTATTCCATATTAGCATTATAACAATACCAATGGTATCAATTTGGGAGGCGGGAATGGGTACCGCCGCCCCGGGAACCCTTATTGGAAAACCAACCCCTCTGCCATAGGTCATCCCAAGTGGTTCGCTACGTTTGGTGATTTAGCAGGGGTGCCCGGGTTTATGGGGTAAGTTTTTTCTAAGTCTTGGAGGCGGATGACCAGGACACACTGAACCCCAGATTCCAACCCACCCCTTAAACCCTTTTCCTTCCCAGAACCCTCCTCTCCTTTATTTCCTTAAAAACCCCCCACACAGCATCCTGAAAGATGACATAGGCCCCGAGGGAAATTATTTTCCTCAGGGCCTCTTGTGTGGAGTTCATGTAAAAAAAATAAAAAAATATAGGTCTGTGTGTTGAGGTAGGAGTAATTTGTACGCTTTTATGTAAATACACTGTAATGACGGCCGGTGTGGTCTAGCGGTATGGCTTTTGACTCGCAATCCTAAGGAAGCGGGATCGAATCCCGATGTGGGCAAATAAAATTTATTTGATTAATTTTGTGTTTTTTAACAATTAATTCATTTAAAATATTATATAGTATATTTGCGGCACGTTCCAGAGTGGAAAATACTCTTAGTACCGCCCTGGTGAAAGACCACCATTAAGAATTGAAACGTTGCTTGAAATGGCTTTAGCCGTGTTTGGTGACCAGATATGAATAGCCAGGTCCCCACCTTCCTATTCCCTATCTCCTTCCCCTCCCCACTACATTCAGCCTCACAACATACCCCAATTGGGGATGCAATAGATCCACTGGCTCCAGACGGAAGCAGCTGAGACTCTTGTCAGGTATTCATATTAAAAAATAAAATAAAATTACTTATTTATTTTTTCACAATATCATATTTTTTAAATTATTTAACTCAACACACAAATTCTAATCCCACAGAAGAGGTAATCGTATAGAAGTATGCTGTGGGCCATGGGTGGGTCCGGGTACCCGAAGTAAGCACTATTTGTTCTTACTTCATATTTAAAAAAAAAATAAGGAAAATGCACGACACCTAAAACTCCAGTATACCCCATTATAATTAAAACTAAAAATGATAACGAAGACATAAAAGAAACCATCATGAAGAACGTCAAAATATCTAAACTAGGAATCGGAGTAAGTAGCTTCAGGAAGACATAAAAAAATGAATTAATAATAAATTTACAAAAAGCGGATAATATGGCCAACATCAAAAATGAAATTACAAAGTTAAAACTTGAAGGAATACATATTGAAAACATTGATAAAAAAAGACCGTGCATGATCTTTAAAAGAATTGACGAAAAATATACACAAGAAGAATTTATATCATATCTAATTCTGCAAAATGAAGATATAAAAATATTATACGAAATGGACCCAAACAAAATAAAATACAAAGGAACCATACCAATTAAGAAATTTCAACAAAAAAATATTATCGTCGAAACGAGTGGAGATCTCAGAAATCTTTTAATTATGAAAAAAAAGCGTAAACCTTGGTTTTTACCAAATAAAAGTAGAGGATTGTAACCCTCTAATGCAATGCTACCATTGCCAAAAATATGGGCACACAGCAATGCATTACCTCCAACCACCAAACAAACCAATATGCCTGTAGTTTTTTTTGTAGTTTTCGAGTAAATTGAGATGTTTCAATCATGACCTGTTTCAATCGTCCCCAGTCTACCCTACTACAAAAATTGATATAACGTTGAAAGAACTAAGAATTGGACCACATTTTCGGTCACCTGGTTTGATTCAAAGCTTTCGGGACACCCTGTACAACTGTACACGTTAAAATTAGATACTTATCCTACCTGCATTTTTAAATATTATTTTGTTGATTTCTAGATAAGGCATATCCATCATTTTCATATTATCAATTTCTCAATCATATTAATTTAACACGATATAACACAATATTATTGAAGCACTTGAAAATAGGTGACTTGGATTATCTAATTGATGACTTAGGCCAGTGGTTTTCAAGATTGGGGGTACACGGCACGAATGTAGGATTTAAAACTCAGCCAACGTTTTCAAACTTCGGCGATTTACGCTGCGTGGTTTGGCAGCCTGCCGCAACGTCATACGTCAGTCAGTCAGTCAACTCAGTTTAGAGATTTTTTTGAAAGAAAACAGAAACATTTAACTGTCTATATAGGTACAGAGAAGTTATGGCATCGCTAAATCAGGAAAAAATCATACAGTTGCAGAGGATTTAATTATATCGTGTGCCAAAGACATTGTCCGATGCATGCTCGGCCACGAAATATCAAAAAAAATAACAAACACACTGCTCTGTTGGACAGGACTGTTTCCCGGTGAATTCGGGAAATAATGTCTCAAGATGTCGAGATGTCAGTTAAAGGTAGTGTAAAAAAGAGTAAATATTTTTCTCTGCAAGTAGACGAAAGTACAGACATTCCAAATCAGACAGAACTTATTGTTTTTGTGCGCCATATTCATCATATTGTCATGCTAGTTACGGTGTACAACATATTCATCATATTGTCATGCTAGTTACGGTGTACAACATATTCATCATATTGTCATGCTAGTTACGGTGTACAACATATTCATCATATTGTCATGCTAGTTACGGTGTACAACATATTCATCATATTGTCATGCTAGTTACGGTGTACAACATATTCATCATATTGTCATGCTAGTTACGGTGTACAACATATTCATCATATTGTCATGCTAGTTACGGTGTACAACATATTCATCATATTGTCATGCTAGTTACGGTGTACAACATATTCATCATATTGTCATGCTAGTTACGGTGTACAACATATTCATCATATTGTCATGCTAGTTACGGTGTACAACATATTCATCATATTGTCATGCTAGTTACGGTGTACAACATATTCATCATATTGTCATGCTAGTTACGGTGTACAACATATTCATCATATTGTCATGCTAGTTACGGTGTACAACATATTCATCATATTGTCATGCTAGTTACGGTGTACAACATATTCATCATATTGTCATGCTAGTTACGGTGTACAACATATTCATCATATTGTCATGCTAGTTACGGTGTACAACATATTCATCATATTGTCATGCTAGTTACGGTGTACAACATATTCATCATATTGTCATGCTAGTTACGGTGTACAACATATTCATCATATTGTCATGCTAGTTACGGTGTACAACATATTCATCATATTGTCATGCTAGTTACGGTGTACAACATATTCATCATATTGTCATGCTAGTTACGGTGTACAACATATTCATCATATTGTCATGCTAGTTACGGTGTACAACATATTCATCATATTGTCATGCTAGTTACGGTGTACAACATATTCATCATATTGTCATGCTAGTTACGGTGTACAACATATTCATCATATTGTCATGCTAGTTACGGTGTACAACATATTCATCATATTGTCATGCTAGTTACGGTGTACAACATATTCATCATATTGTCATGCTAGTTACGGTGTACAACATATTCATCATATTGTCATGCTAGTTACGGTGTACAACATATTCATCATATTGTCATGCTAGTTACGGTGTACAACATATTCATCATATTGTCATGCTAGTTACGGTGTACAACATATTCATCATATTGTCATGCTAGTTACGGTGTACAACATATTCATCATATTGTCATGCTAGTTACGGTGTACAACATATTCATCATATTGTCATGCTAGTTACGGTGTACAACATATTCATCATATTGTCATGCTAGTTACGGTGTACAACATATTCATCATATTGTCATGCTAGTTACGGTGTACAACATATTCATCATATTGTCATGCTAGTTACGGTGTACAACATATTCATCATATTGTCATGCTAGTTACGGTGTACAACATATTCATCATATTGTCATGCTAGTTACGGTGTACAACATATTTGTTGTAAGGGTCAAGGGGTACGCAGACTCAAAAAGGTCGAAAACCGCTGACTTAAGCCAATAAAACATTTTCAAATATCGACTTTTTCTTCGACAGATTTTCAAATAGATACGTCATATGTAATATAGTGATATCACTTTTCTTTGAAATCGGTGTAGAAAACATTTCTAGGAATTATAAAGATATATAATATAGCAATGGTTCTTATACTTTTTATAACCGTGGACATCTTTCGGAATTTCAAAATAAACTTCATCGAAGAAAACTGTAGAAAAGCAAAAAATGCTTTTAATTTTTTTTTAATGTTTAGTTTATAATGTTAGTAGGTAAGTTTACAATGTTAGTAGGTTAGTTTACAATGCAAGTGGGTTAGTTTAAATTGTTAGTATGTTAGTTTACAATGTTAGTAGGTTAGTTTACAAATTTAGTAGGTTAGTTTACAATATTAGTAGGTTAGTTTACAATGTTAGTAGGTTAGTTTACAATGCAAGTACGTTAGTTTACAATGTTAGTAGGTTAGTTTACAATGCAAGTACGTTAGTTTAAATTGTTAGTAAGTTAAATTACAATATCAGTAGGTTAGTTTACAATGTTAGTAGGTTAGTTTACGATATAAGTAGGTTAGTTTACAATGTTAGTAGCTTAGTATGTAATGTTAGTAGGTTAGTTTACAATATTAGTAGGCTAGTTTACAATGTTAGTAGGTTAGTTTACAATATTAGTAGGTTAGTTTACAATGTTAGTAGGTTAATTAACAATAATAATAATAATAATAATAGTTGTTTATTTTGCAAGTACGTTAGTTTAAATTGTTAGTAAGTTAAATTACAATATTAGTAGGTTAGTTTACAATGTTAGTAGGTTAGTTTACAATGTTAGTTAGTTTAAATGTAAAAAAAATCTTACTTACTTAAACACTTACTGAATATAAATTAATTATAGCCACCACTTTCACAGATAGCGATGATTTTTTTTTGTTTGAGTATAATAATTTGGCCACCCAATTTCTAAATATTACAATTTTGATATTGGAAAAGTAAATTGGCTCAAAAAGACACCTGCGAGTATTCGAATTAAAGTATGTTTTTAAAATAAACTTAAAATTTTAAATACAGTTACCGTTTCTTAAAAAGAATTGTAATAAAACTGTCTGTTCACTTTTTATCGCATTCATACAATTTTATTTTATAATTAAATGTGTGGGACAATTTGTCTCTCAAGTGATTAGACGGGTTAAATTAAATCTGTAAGTGGCAATTTAAAACTAAACTCAGAACATGAAAATGATTTATCTTTGATTCTGGCAGCACTATACAATCTGCAACTAGAATTTTATAACTGCACTTCGAATAAAATAATGGTCAACTTCGAAATGTATCAGCAGATGAACACACAACTGAAATTCAATCGTTAGATAATATAATTATTTATTGCGAAAATTTGTCAACCCCCCCCCCCCTCCCCCCCCCCCCCAGCCCCCCGCGCTACGCCACTGGGTGTACCTAGATATACAAAGCGATTTGTTTTCGTTTTATTAAAATGACGCCACAAAGTAAATAGGTATGCGATTATTAAATAAATATCATTTTATTAGTATTATTTCCATTACTGAATATATTGGCGGTGTCTCCTGCTGTACATATTGTGCTTTCAAACATTATTAGCAAATTATTTACAAATAATGCGAATGTAATTCATGTAGATACTAGGTAGGTATAATATGAACCAACATTATTTAAAAACCTTTAATAATGCTACGGGCATAGAGACATCTGCACATAGTATAAGTTATCTTGCTTGGAAGCCATAAATAAACTGTTGGAAGCTTTTCAAAGGGGGTTTGAGTCTTTACTAAAATGTTTCAGAATAAACATTTGAGCTATGTAGTTTCACATGGTGACCATAGGTGACCGAAACATAACAAAACAGAATGAGCGGGTTTTCATGAGATATTCTGAAACTAAACTTATTGTATGTACCTAGGTATTTTCTTTGACTCAATAAAATTCGTTGTTTTTTATAAAATTAGCTGAGTTATCTAATTTCCTATGCGAATTGTTGTAATGTTATAAACTCGAGGTTTTAACTCTTCTTTATTTCGTACAAAATATTATGTAATATATACACACACTGTATAAATAAAATGTCATTACAAAAAATACATATTAATTTTAGTATCCCCCTAGTGAACTTTTTTATAATTTATTTCGGCCGTCTAGTGAGGCTGTTTGCAAAAAATAGACTGACGTTTATTATAATATAAGTATTGTAGATGGCGTTACTAGTAACATATCATATTTTGTTATTAATTTTATTCCAACACAGTCCGCATGGGTGGTTTGGTATATTTATGGTCTACGCTTCGACACTATGTCAATACAAGATGCATTAATCTGTGAAAGAATTTTTACACATCATATCAAACATATTTTAAGCTCTCTTGAATGAATCTATACCTCCCACTGCGGTGCAAGACAATGTTCCGAGAGAGTCTTGCTGGAGAGATAAAAAGGTCTCCCTCAACCAGTTTCTCCCGATCCGGCCTGCCACGCAGCTAGGTAGATACATCGCCGCGAAGACCCTGACAAACCCCAATCCGGGGCGGCGGTACCCATACTCGCCTCTCAAAATGTAAAAGACATTTTCTTACTGCTAATGACACCCTGGTCCGGGATTTGTGAAATGAAATGTTATTTTGATCATTTAAGTACCAGTGGCGGTCCGTGAATTTTCAGTGAGCTAGAGTGCTAAGATTAAAAAATACGACATTACTTACTGTTGTTGTTGTAGCTGAAAATGTTTTTTTTTTTAATATCAACTTGTTGTATGCGGTAAAGTGTGAGAGAAGGCAGGGAAGGTGGAAGGGGAACGCGGGAGGGGAAAGGTACGCGGGACAAAAACGGGGATGCACGGGAAAGGACATGCAGGGAGAAACAATTAATTTATTTGAATGTGGCATTACAACGCATGCCGGAAACCAGTTATAGATAGTTAATTATATTTTCACGGTATAATCCTCACTTTTCAATAACATTTTATTTATTTGTATTATAAATACTATGTTTCACTAGCTACTATATTGCTAACTTACCCATCAACGTTTTTTGTTATTATCCTAAAAAACGACTGGAATGTTTTTGTGGTTAGTAATAATTATTAAAACCGTAAACTGCACACACAGAACCTACTTTGAGGAACATTTTAACAAATATTTTTATCAATATTGATCAAAATACAAATTAGAAAGCGCAAAATACCGCAACCAATCACTAAATAAGTTAAATTTGCCGCCATTGAGAGGAATGTTAACGTCAATATGCTACACTAGCGCCTCTAGCGGCCCAAGTTATTGTTTGCAGTGTTGCCAGATGCATGCTTTTATCAATGTATTCAAGATTTTTTGGGTAACTAAGGGGGCATTACGTGAGCAGTTTTTCTTCCAATCTAGACCCCCCCCCCCTCCCCCTCGGTGAGATAAATTTGGGCCAATTCGTATATTTTTTTAAAAGTAACGTGAGATTTCGCTGGACCCTTCCTCCCCCCGTTTGTGCTCACGTAATAAATGGATGCCCCATTACCATTTTACCTCCGTGGTTCTTTACAGGTTATCAAAATACATTATATATATTAAAGTACACGCCTAACTTTAATGCTGCCCTGAAGTTGGTACGATCCATTCTCGTGCATGTATACGACCTTACAACGACCGTAAGCGGAAGAGAAAGATGCGTAATGAATACATTAATAAAAGATATGAAAATATCATTTATTATAAATTTAATTAGGTACCTACACTCACTTCTGCAAAATGTTGTATGTAGGGAAATTTTTTCCTCATCTCATTGATCTGAAAAAAACATAGGTAGGTACTTCATTTTTTTTAGTTATTTACAATTTTAATTTGGAGTTCTACAAATTAAACTTGAAAAAAAAACACTTTAAAGGTTTTTATTGGTACGTTGTTTTTGAAGTGAAACTTCTTTAGCACCGTTATGATTTGAAACTCACTGAGACGAAAACGACACTAAAAAGAGACAAACGCATAGATCCATAGGATTTAGCCTAAGAGAGAATTAGATGAAACGTTACCGCATTTGCCACTTTGATTATGAGTTCACTTTTCAAGGCTCCTATTGGTTGAGATTAGGGATGTTACGAATGTGATATTTTTGAATGTGGAATCACGTAAAAAAACTTTAGTCAACAATAATCATCGTTTTAATTAAAAAAATAAAAACAATAAATCAATTCTTGTACAGTTAGTTGTCGTCGTAATAAAGCAATATAATAATCGAAGTTCAAAAGAGGCATATTATATTTCAGAAAAAGCAATTTCGCAGCCTTTTCTCCCATGAGGCGATTTCTAAGGGACTCGTATATGCACTGAACGTATGGGCCGGCTGCACTGAACAATTTTTCACTCGGAACGCTGGCCGGCGAAGCGCTCAGATATTTACGAGCCATATCTGTCAATTTGTCGTATTTCAATTTAGTCTTCCACCAGTCCAAAGGGTTTTCATCAAGAGAGGCTTGTTTTTCTTTAAGATATGCCTTCAATTGAGCTTTGATTTCACAGCTTATAGTGTCTCCAGATTCTGCACCGTCGGAGTTTTCGCTATCACTTGAGGAATCTAGGATTCCTGCCAGATTGCTTATAAGAGATTTAGCAGAACTTGTCGAAGGCTCATTAATGGTGCTTGTTGAAGTCACACATTCGCATTCGCATCGATTGTTGCGAATGCGAATGTTTAAAATTATGCGAATTATTCGCATATGCGAATGCGAATACGAATGTTCGTAACATCCCTCGATGAGATTGTGTCGGTGGGTTAATTTTCACTTCTGCCGCGTATGAACGGAAATCGATTTTCTTTTTATTATTAAAAGGAAAATTGAATAAATGATAAAAAGTTTAAAAATGTTTGAAGTAAAACTTCTTTACGCAAGCTCGACTTGAGGGGTAAGCTGGTGAATGCGTTACGAAAAATTGTAATGCAACCGGTAATCGATGCGAACGGTGATCGATGCGAACGGTAATCGATGCGAACGGTGATCGATGCAAACGGTGATCGATGTGAACGGTGATCGGGCGAGGCGTACATACTAACCCAAGGTCGTAGATCACCCCAAGGTCGTAGTTCACCCCAAGGTCGTAGGTCATCCCAAGGTCGTAGGTCACCCCAAGGTCGTAGGTCACCCCAAGGTCGTAGGTTATCCCAAGGTCGTTAGTCACCCCACGTTCTTAGGTCACCCCATGGTCGTAAGTCACCCCACGGTCGAAGGCCACCCCATAGTCGTATGTTACCCCAATTTCATATGTCACCACAATTTCATATGTTTTTTTATAAATTAGTGAAGTTTTACTTACAGACAGAGGCACAACCGAAATAAGCAATAATTCATAGCACTCTCTTTACGGTGAAATGCCTTAAACAAAAAAAAAAAACAAACAAAAAAATTAAAAAAAAGGGAAATTTTACCCCATATAAAACGGAATAATATATTTTTCATAATGGTAACACCAGCGATGACCACCGTGCCCCGTGCCGTCATCTTAGTGTCGCCAAATCAAACTCGAGTCAAGGATAAACCGTTTAATTTTTAATCCGTTAGCGAACTAACTTAACTTACTTCTAACAAGCCATTACCCATCTTACAACATACAACGACATACTTATCTTTACAGCAGACGAATTGAACAACGTAACACTGTGCAGTTATTGTTTCTACTTGAAGTTTGCGATCTTGTTAGAAAAATATGTTTTCTTTATTGAATTGTTGTTATTTCCAAAAATGGAGTGATATTCGCTGAGCGGTAGACATTGGTGACAGCCTAAGCACACGTAAGTAATTAGCCGTCTTATTGGATGTTTATTTTGTGATTTAACGCGCATTTGGTCTCCGGTGGAGTGTCCTCTATATTTATTTATGTCGGATTCGCCGGTTTGTGACAGACTCATATTTGAGGTAAATAATGTTGAAAAATCCCCAAAACATTGTTAGTTTGATAAATAACTATTACGATATTCATAAACAGGTTTAAATGTCACATTACTGTCCTGCAACCCTCTGCTTGCTTCATTTATGTCAAACACTGTAATAAACAATGACCTTACAATACAAATAGACATGTTATTATCTCACAAAATCAATCAAAAAAGGGACAAGTAACAAACTCTGTATTAAAATTCAACGACATTATATATAATATATAGACTCGCCATTGTCTCACAAGCTCGTTGCAAAGCAAACACTTGTGTTTTCAGTAAATTCTTAATTCAAAAGTTATTCATGTATAAGAAACATGGACATTCAAAGAATGTGTGTGTATGAACCACATACAGTAGAAACCGGATCTAACGACCCTCAAGGGTCCGGCGATACTTTATCCTACTAACCGGACATAGCACAAAACGGCCGGATAATTTAAGCTTGTTTTTACATGAAACACGCCCAACTCCTTCACGAGGGTTACATTTGATTCACCAGCTTCTAAACGGTTTAATATAGCACTTTTTTCTTCAATTGAAAAACACTTTCAGTCTTACTCATAATCGCAAAATAAGATACAACCATGAGAGCAAGTCCGGGTTAGGTGAAATTGTTACTCAACATGGTGGGTCAATCGCGCGCATGTGCGTTTTCTTACCCCGTCGCTGTACGGGAAATGTAGTATCTGTCAGAATTTAAACCACCCGACCACCAGGGTTAACTCAGTACCACGGCGTTGTAACTTTCGAAATGGCGAACTTTTATGAGAATCTTGGCGTTTTGAATGGAGCTTTGGCAAATATTAACCGTATTCGCGGCATTCGTGCACCACGGCTACGGAAAAGGTACAAAAAAATGTTCGATCCATTTGCGGCACTTGCGGAAGGAAATTTTAGGTCTACAAAAGTTAATATGAGACGTTTGATTGCCTTGGTACGGCCGTATTTGGATGTGAATGATAAACGGGGTTGCAAAGTATCTACCTTTCTCCAAGTTCTTTGTGCCATACGATAATGGGGTAGAAACGAGTGTTTATAATTGCATTCTTGTGAAAAAAATCAGCAAAATCGATAACCAAACAGGCTTTATTATTATTATTTTTTTAACACTCATTCAACGTCAACCCAATTCTTATTACGCCTACTACTTTTTGTTTCCTCATCTGAATTACAGTTTATGATTTTGTCCATTATTAGTTATTTTTGAATCGTGAAACACAAAACAATCTCGTTGAATAATATTTTGACGTATGAATAAACATGAAGTTGGCAACACGCCACGAAATGCCAAATTGATCGCGTTTTTCAGCTTTGGAGCAGAGTGTTGCTACCGTAAAAAAATCTTAACCCATTGTCAACCATAACCCATGGGGTCCGGTCCGTTTATGAGTACTTTGGATTGCCTCATTCCGGGTGCCCTCTCCCATTCCTTCCAGTGCTGGGATTTGACCCACCTCTCAATGTGTAATTTCGTGTGGCAAGCTGCTACTCCTACGGCCGGCTCGGATCCCGCAAGTGGTGCTTTCGCCCCTTTCCTTGCTAGTTCGTCAGCCCGCTCATTGCCCTCAATACCCTTATGTCCTGGTACCCATATCAGTGTTATTTTATTGATGGTAGCGAGTTGGTAACTAAACGGATATGTTTTCCTAACTATGAAACCTAACTTAAGTTTACATTGTCAAGCTTAAAAGTCAAATAAATAGGACTGCAAGCACCGGTTTTTCACACCTAAGACAACTCAAGTTAGTCCGAAGAAACCTTCCTACAGAGGCATCAAAACTACTAATCAACTCTCACGTAGTTGTAACAGACGTGACGCCTTTACAAGAACTGTAAAATAGGTCCGGGTCTAAGTGCACGCAGCTGATGATGATGATGGAGAAAATAATAAAAGCTGACCTCCGTACAACCAGTGTCTGATGAGTAAGGGACACTGGATGTGCCTAATCTTCTGCCTGAGCCTGGCGCCTTGCGGTGTCCTAGAGTAGGGCCGGCTGATCTGGAGGAGGTAGGCACCAGGGCTGAAGACAGGCAGAAGTCGGCGGGAGGCAGCCGGTGTTGAAGAAAATACTTTGGAAGTAACAAGTAATAAAACAAGTTTTGAAGAGTTGAAGTGAACTGATTTATTGATAAATTTTCACTATATTTAAGGGATACATGTACCCAACAGCGTTCGGGCAGTGTTTATTGAAAAAAGTGGAGGGGATTTAGTCCTCAAACCAAATGATATAAATAGGGCGGCCGACATGTGGGCACCCTATTTTGCCGACATCACCTTTGAAGGCGGTCGCTTAAAATTAACATGTTATTAAAATTCTACAGGGTTTATTATGTACATATATGTGAGTTATTTTGTAGTAAGTAATGCTAAAATAAACTTATTGTTTATGACTAGATTTTTAGTTTGGGCGATTTAGCACATTTTTAAGCCAAATCGTAAAAATTTTAAGGTTATTTACTGTTTGGCTAGATATTTAACAATTTGGAGATACAGTGTTATTTTTCCGAGGTCCCCCGTAAGATGGGTTAATGAAACCTGTTTGTTTCATCATCTTACGGGGTACCTGGATTTTTAAAATCTGAAAAAACATATTTTTATCGAAATTTTTAACCCGTCTGTTTGTTTAGGAATAAATACATCCCAAAACATGTAATCGCGTTATACTTTCATAAGACCAAAAACGTCCTGAGCGATCTTACATTTTAAAACCTATATATCTCTCTTCCTCTCATGCAAACATATGTATTTTTTCTTTTAAGCAGAAAGAGAACAAAATAACGCTTCTTATTGTCTCTAAAATATGAAAGCTATCTTGCATAGATATTTTACAATCTCGATCCAAAGTGACAGTTTGACCGGTTTGGCGCGAAACTGAGGCTTCCGGATTGAGAGGTGTGAATATATTGAACCAAACAGACGGGTTAAAGTCTTTTTTGGGGACTATTTTTGCCCTAGTTTGTACAATTTAAGGGTTAGAGACTCAGGCTCTCTTTCCCTCGATGCCTTGCTGGACTCTGGAATGAAATCTGTTGGTTTCATTCATTATCCTACAAGGCTCGTAAGTTAAAATATTTAACAAAAGGTAAAAAAATAAGAAACATAAAAAATATGTGTGAAATCATAAGTTGAAAAATGTCCCCGGTGGCAACCTGAGCACAGTAGCGTTTATTTGTTGCACCGGGGGCATTGTACATAGTTAAAAGAAAGTATTTTATTAACATTATATTACATTTGGAATAAATTAAGATTCTTATTAGAAAAACAAACATAAAATATTTTCAAGGAAAAAAGATCGCTGGCGGTACTGTACTAACAAGCTTAGAGGACAAGCGGAATTTTCAGATTTCAAGCGAAATTTCCAAAAATGACCACTAAACTGTAGAGGATACCACCAACGATGTTTTTTGTTAAAAGAACATACGAGGGTGTGTGTTTAATGCAGCGGTCACGGCTCATAACCGGAGTCTCTAAATATTCACACATTTCAGAACACCTTCGTAACCTTCACTGGCTCAAGTGCCCTCAAAGAATCCAGTACAAATTGTGCTGGATGGTGTTTAAATCAATCAATGAAATGGCCTCACATTACATCTCTGAACTATGTGTCCAGGAAAATGCTGGTCCGAGTCAGTCCACCCTTAGATCAGCAACATCGGCTATAGGCAGACTAATGAAACCAAAACGCAAGCCAAATACTATGTTTGGAGATCGCGCTTTCGGAGTATCTGGGCCTAAGGCTTGGAATAAAAACTGCCTCCGGAACTTAGATACCTAACAAGCCTAACAGAATTTAGGTCCAAATTAAAAACCTACCTTTTTGGGCTCTTATACCCATAAATAAAAAAAATACCTATCTGAGATTATAATTTTTGTTTTGGTTTTTTTTTATTTTTATTTTTACATGAATACCTCACGAGAGTCCCAACTGCTCCCGTCTGAAGCCAGTGAGACTATGGCATCCCCAATTGGGGTATGTTGTGAGGCTGAGGGTAGTGGGGAGGGGAAGGAGATAGGGAAGAGGAAGGTGGGGAAGTACCTGGCTATTCAGATCTGGTCACCAAACACGGCTACTGCCGTTTCAAGCAACGTTTCAATTCTGAATGGTGGTCTTACACCAGGGCGATACAGAGAATATCTTCCACGCTGGAACGTGCCGCAAATATACTATTTATTATTTTAAATGAATAAATTGTGAAATAACACAAATTAATCAAATAAAATTTATTTGCCACGCCGGGATTCGATCCGGCGACCTTCGGTGCGCGAGTCAAGCGTCTTACCGCTGCGCTACGCCGGTCGTCAATGATATTTTGTCAATGATATACCTTAATCACACTTTTCTTATTGGATTAACATTATTCGAATCCTAAAACGTCAATTTTTCTCTTACCAAGGAACGAATCACATTTAGGAAGATAAATATTCTGATCTAATCCTTGTACTATTGTACGGCCTATCATAAAATTTGTTTTTGTTTTTAAAATACACTCATTAAAGAATATATTATAGTTCCCAATTATGTCCTCTGCGTGCAAACTGAGCGACCCAGAGCCGTCTGGTCCACACCCGTCTTCCGGCCGGAGAGAGCGCCAGTCTGCCGCCGAGGACAGGTATAGTGTCACTGTAATACATCTGTAGTGTTGTAGCAATACATGGTCAGTATTTGGTGTGTTGCAGTAATGAGCGACCCAGAGCCGTCTGGCCCGCACCCGTCTCCCGGCCGGAGAGAGCGCCAGTCTGCCGCCGAGGACAGCGCCGTCAGTGCGGCAGCAGTTGTCGCCAGCGTGGGACTCCTGCCGCAGTTGGCCCCGGCTACCGGCGGCGTCAAGAAACGCGAGAACTTCTCCTTTGTTCTTATGGACTCTGCCACACCCAAGACTCAGCATCAGGTAAATTATCGTGGGCTCTTCGCTCTTCCACAAGTTATTATGAGTAGAGTGATTCATTAGGAAACTTTAGGTATATACGAGGGGGGACCCAAAAAAAGGTAATTTCGTCATAACTTCTTTATTTCTCAATGTTTTTACACCAAATTTTGAACACCTTGAAAGTATTCTCCATTGACCACAACGCATTCCTCCTGACGTTTCTTTCATTGTTCAAAACAGTTTTTAAATTCACTTATCGGGATGTCGTTTAGGCCTTTCACAGTGACCAAACGCTTTCCTTTCATGTCCCTTTTCAGTGTGGGGAACAAAGACAAGTCACAGGGGGCTAGATCACCTTGGAAAAAAATTCAGGGTCCTCTTCGAGCTGATTTTGACGCTCTTAACACTAGAGGGCTCGCATGGATGACATATATCACCCAGGGTGTAATATTGTTTAATAACTAATGAACGAAACGCGCTTCAGTGCTGCCCTCTCAGATATTCCTCAAGTACGAATCATCTCACGCGTAAGTAGTACGCCATCTCTCAGGTGCGTGGACTTTTGCGCAACGTGTGGACTTGTGGGTTTATAAAGTCCGTGGGTAACGCATGTCCCCCGCGCGAGCAATCGAGGAACTTTTAGAAAACGTTTCATTGCGGTGGAAAAATATAGTGTGTAAAATAGTGTGCCCTAACTGTGATGAAGTTGCTTCTGAATTGCAATAACCCATTTGTAAATTATACAATAAGATGATTCACTTACCAAATTAAGGTATTGAAAAAAAGTTAGGGACCGATTAATCATAATGAGTAAAAATATGGAATTTTTTTGCAGAAGTTTAATTTTTGTTTATATTTCAATTCAACTTAAGCGATTGTTAAGTTTTGTTAAAGTATTAGTAACAAATAAAGTTGATTAGTCATAATAAAACTTATTTGTTTTCATAAAATTAGAGTGGTAAGAATAAATCCCACATTTGATGGGGGGCATATGTCCCCCGCGCGAGCTTTCTACTAAAATTTTGGACGTGAGCCCTCTAGTGTTAACATGACTGAAGTCGACGCTCCCTTTGCTCGTCTGTGAGAAGGCGGGGGACAAATTTGGCTGCAACCCTTCTCATGTGCGATTCTTCGGTTAAAATCCTCTGAATTGAACTTCATGACATTCCAGACATCTCACAGAGTTGATCAATGGTTCAGCGACATTCTCCATGAACTAAGGCATTGATTTTGTTGACGTTTTCGTCTGTTTTCGACGTTGAGGGACGTCTTGAACGGGGTTGGTATTCAATTAACATTTCTCCATTTTTTAACATGAAAACCACTCGTAGACTCTGGTTTTACCTAGGGCAACCTCCCCATAAGCAGTCAGCATTACAATAGTTTGCCGATTTCCCCAACAGGTAACAAAATTTAACAGCCGCGTGTTGCTCTCGATAATCGGCCATCACTTTTTCACTCCAATGGAAAAAGTTGTTTTACTAGAAAGAATCTCACGGGTGAACCGATGCACTCACAGCGACACAACTGACTCAGGAGTGACCTTAACGGATGCCTGGTTGAACAATGGGTCCCCCCACTCTTCCTCTCCACCACAGCACAACTACCGTTACTTTTGGGTCCCCCCTCTTAATTTGTCAAGGTGACGTGTACATTGGTTGAAATATATAATTAAAGGAGAATGTCTAAATGTAAGGTGGACGAGCGGGCTGGCAAGCGGGCGGTGTGGATTTGATTTGTATGCAATTTTACAGTTTAATGCCGAGGTTGATGAAATTTTGCACGTGTGACTTTGAAAAGAAGAGGAAGGTCGCTGTCTACATTTGATTTCGAAAACTCTGACTTTAGCTAGTAAATAAATAAATTGTTTTTGGTTCATTGATTAACAACTGTAATATCAAAATATATCTGATTTTGTTTATTTTGACGTTTCAGGAAATTGAGGATCTACGTCGTTCGGCGAACTTCGAGCGCGACTCGGCCGCCCAGTCCAAGGCGAACCTGCGGCAGTCGGGCCGCGAGGGTCGCGAGAGCCGCGAGAGCCGTCCGCGATCCGTCTGCGACCCGCAGCGGGGCCTCGTCTTCCGCTTCGAGGAGTCGGACGGCTGGGGCGATGACATGGCGGCGTCGCAGCACAGGAACACCGATGAACCCCGTCCCAAGGTATGCGGAACTCGTTCATGAACCTTCTAGCTTCTATATGCCCGCGCTCCCCCGCAGCGGGGCATCGTCTTCCGCTTCGAGGAGTCTGACGGCTAGGGTGATGACATGGCGGCAACCCCGTCCCAAGGTATGCGGAACTTGTTCATGAACCTTCAAAGACGAGAACACATCAAGGTAATTTTCGCGCGGTTTTTGAAATATTATCCCATGTTCAACAGGTATTGTCCGTCTGAAGAGTGTTCATTATTATTGTTAAGTGTGGACATTTTAAAGTTTTCATATAGAAACATAAATTGCTAGTCTAGATTTGAACAGTTTACAGCAAATTAACATATATTTATTATTATTTTTCATTGATAAACTGACGTTTTTTAAGAAAAGATTTTTATGCATAGCACAAAGGGTAGCAATTGTTAAGAGCAATAATTATCAGCCTGAAACACTCATCTACATTGAAAAAATCTTCTCTCTGGCGAGAGATTTAGCACTAACAATGCCTCTCTCACAAAAATAGTTGGTTGTTTTCAGGTGGAAAAATGTAATAAGCAGTAATTGTTGAATGAAACACTAGTATATATTGAATTATTTGGCAGGTATTAGATAAGCCGACATAGCTCAGTGGTAGAGCACCTGACCGGCAATCAGAAGGACAAGGGTTCAAGTCCCGTTGGCGGCATGTATCTTTTCTCTGAAGATTTTTTCAATGTAGATGAGTGTTTCAGGCTGATAATTATTGCTTTTAATAATTGTTAACATATATTTGTTTGTTTATATGGCAGGGCCCCTCCCAGCGCATGTCCACAGGGCTCCAAGTCACCCTGGGGCAGCCGTCTACAGCCAGTGTTGTCACCTCCACCCCTCTGGCCACCAACTACACCTCAGGTTATATCCACCATCAATACATACACTAATTTACGTTGTGCGTCTGTCTGTAACTTTGGTTCAATGAACTTTCGCCTTCAATTTAAACAAAAATGAAACTGATGAAAAATTCAGGCACGCAATAATATCTGACTCCAGATACTAATATCTACAGCCTGTATGTCGGACGAATATCTACAGCTCAAACTGCTGACTAATATCTATGGAACAGGTGATGTCGACGAATATCTACAGCACTGGCAGAGGTTGGATTTGCAATTATGTATAGCATATTGGCATAATGTTATATTGCGTTATATATAACCTAACCTAACCTAAGCTTACCTAACCTAACCTAACCTATCCTAACCTAATCTAACTTAACATAAATTAAGTTTTGTAAACTGCGTACGCAATATTATGTTATGCCAATATGCTATACATAATTGCAAATCCAACCTCTGCCAGTGCTATAGATATTCATCGACATCACCTGTTCCATAGATATCAGTCAGCAGTTTGAGCTGTAGATATTCGTCCTCACTTTGGTACTCGTAGATATTAGTCCGATTTGTTTATTTTTGGAATTCCTGTAGATATTAGTAGACGCCTAATATCTTAATAATAAAGGTTTACGTGTCTAAACTAACTAACCACCTAGCCGTTTCCCCCACAGGGGTAGGCAGAGAGGATAGACCATCATACGTCTCAAACATACTCTTATGTTATTCTGACTCTAAACATTGAGAAATGACTTCTTTCTTCTTTTTTACATGTATTCCGCACGGGAAGCTCTAAGTCGTCTTTGGGAATGCTGTGTGGAGGGTCTTTTTGAGGAAAGGAATGAGTGAAAATGAGTCTTGCAATTGCAACACAAGGAACAATATTATGTTGGATTTTTTCCAGTTGTTCCTGAAGTCCTGGGAAGACCCAAAACTCATAGAGCACGCCTAATTACGAAGGCAATTGAAATTCACAAAATAGTATATGTAATAGAGCCGACGTAGCTAAGCTCAATAGTTCTTGGTATCCGGTAATTGACAGCTACACCAAAGCTAAACGCAGAAAACCACTTTGAATTATCTTATCGTAGAGCATTGGAGCTGGCAACTCCCTGAAGATGGACACTGTGACTCTGTCCGAAGTCTCACTGGCTCCGGACGGGAGCAGCTGGGACTCTTGTTAGGTATTCAGATAAAAAGAGCAACATGGTATAACACCCCAAAAATAAATAATGTGCACTTTTTACGTCTTAAATGACATGTCAGATTTATGAAAACTTTGTGTTATTTCCGCTTCACAATTAAAACTCTCTAAATGAAATATTTCTGAACGTAGCCGAATACTAAAAACTGTTTTTGAAAGATTATGAAATAACCACTGGAGCGATTTCGGTCGAAAAATGGACCACTTTTATTTTTCTGCGATTTTTTCGGTCCAAAAATGGACCATTTTTTCCTACCATTCGTAAAACATTTATTGTTATTATTTAAAACATTTCATTAGCCAGCCGTTTATTTTAACACGAAGCTATTGAAATGCTTTATCTATTATGACCATAGATGTCGCAAATCTGAACTTCGTAGACTATTTTAGAACAATGTTAAAAATAAATTTAAAAAATATTTTTTCCCGCCGAATTTTTCAATAGCTGTTTACGGATAAAATTAAGTTTTTTTTCCATAGATATGCACCTTTCATTATCAAGTATACCACAGACAACATATAGAAAGCGAAAAGATTCTATGATGACCCGAATAAATATCCCTCACGGCAGTTTCAAGTAAAAAATATCCAGGATTTGCATGATTATAAACTTTACGATTTTTGTTATTTATTTTTTATAAATCCTACAAATGTGAGATAAACGGTTAAAAACAGGTTAATTCATTGGCTATATAGCACTATAATAAGTTTTTATGTCTCCATGTTAAAATTCGAAGGTATGACTTTTGTAATGTTGGTGAAAAATTTCAAAAATGACCTTCTGGGAAATCTCAAGCAATCGAGGCAAATTTATTTATCTCGTGCGATCGCTCCAGTGGATATGCTTTCAAATTGTTATATTACAAATAAATATTAACATTTTTAAATTTTAAAATTTAGAATGCAAACTAAAAAAAAATGTTAAAATGATTCACGTAATGTACTAAAATCACGGATTATGTAAAAAACAATACTTATTCTATCCATAGACATATGAATATTAGTAGACCTGCCCTAAGCGATAAACGCGTATTATTTCCCCCTCCCATTGGAACCATTCCATTGGAACCGGCTGGGATCGTGTATGGCTTCGCGTTAATCTAAAAAATGTGTCATCATCATTCTTCTGCAAGCCAGCGTCGAGCACTCATCGGTGCATTTTACGAAATAAAACGGTAAACATAGTGGATGGGGTTTAGAAAACATGTAAAAATAGAAGTGAAAAAGAGGATAAACAAAATTGTCGTATTACATTCCATAGGCAAGCATTATTTTACACTATTTTAAGCCAATTCAGATCACATAATATTATCATTTTTGTAACATACACTGTCACTCGAGATACATGGCGTGTGCCGGTCCCTGTTTACTGGGGTAAGTAAATTATGAAACATTTATAAAAGTTTCTTCACTTAATACAGCAACAAAATATTGAACTCGACCTTATAGGCGACCTTATTTTGCATATTTGGACTTCGCAAATGTGTTCATTACGCGGCGAACAATTGGCGCTCCCATGTAAAAAGGTATATTCATTCAAAAGCAGAGTTTACTTTTAAGAATGAAAGTGTGATATTATAATGCGAGATGCCTATATACTGTCAGATTGAGTTTTGACGAATCACATATCACCAAAGCCGTCTTCCTGCCCTTCGTCCCGCTGTAGTTGGTTTCTACCCCTCACCTTTCTGTTCTGGTCTATTTATATTCATATGTCTATGATTCTATCGTATAAATGTATAATAAACAATTTAGTCACTTCACTTTTTTATCATTTTATACAAGAATATTTAATACAAAAATAACAATGTCTAACGGCGGGAGGCGATTTGTCAGTCTAGCATGTATCTGACAGAATAGGTTTTTTTTTGTATTTCTGTGGATAATTTGAATAGTGATGGGTAGCTTGATTTATTATGGAGCTTCTCACGGACGTACAAATAGATGGACCTGCCCTAAGTGATAAAAGGCGTATTATTTCCCCCTCTCCATAACCGGTTCCATCGGAACCGGCTGGGCTTAAGAGAGCCTCGCGTGAATCTAAAAAATGTGACGTCATCATTCTTGTTCGGACCACTGTCGAGCTCTTATCTTACATTTTACGAAAAAAACCGGCAAAAATTGTGGCTTGTGCTATAAAAACGTGTAAAAATAGAAGTGAAAAAGAGAATAAACCCAATTGTCGTATTACATTCCATAGGTAAGCATTATTTTACTTTATTTTAAGTTTATTCATGTCACATAATATGATAACACATACTATGACATCGAGATACATGGCGATGCGAAACACAAAGCCGCTGTTTACTGGGGTAAGTAAATTATGAAACATTTGTAAATGTGTGTACGGCAACAAAATATTCGACTGTGAAAATATGCAAACCTTACTTTGCCGAATTTCGACTTCACACATTTGTTCATAACGTGGCATGCAATTCGCGCTCCCATATAAAAATAAATACAACAATACTATCGCTGTACAGAGACACGCTCTTAAATTCGCTCCCTTTTAAAAATTAAATAAGTTAAACAATCTAAACGTTTTTGACAAAAAACAGTGCTCATACACACAGAATTGCACTAGCAGTGAAGTTGAGAAGTTTCAAGTTGTTTTAGAACGTCAGTGTTTACCTAAATCTGATTTTTATAAGACTGAGTTGCTGTCATAACAATAATTTGACTATCACCGATCATTTAGTCCGAACTCTGTGTGTGTTGTCTGTGTATACTTGACAGTTTGACAGCTGAGCCTATAAACTCCGCCTACACAGCGCAGGGCCGCTAAACCTTTTTCAAACCACACATCTCGAAGCAGTAAAAAAAAAAAAAAAAAAAAATGGACACCTGTGATACATACTCCTTTATCACTGCTGCAAACAACATTATTAACTCTTTACATACCACCATAATGGATCCAACAAATAAGTTCACCAAAGAACAGATGGGGAAATTATCTCCAAAACTTTCGGAACTACTGGGCAATATAAGCCTTGTTGCAGCGAGAACGGGCTTTTTGGAAGGTGAACTGAAAACATACCAACGCATCTCCGAAAACCAGCCGCTCCAGCCTCCGCCTCAGTCCCTGCCAACTGGGACACAAGTAGCCCAAATGTGCGAAGCAGCCGACGAGTTAGAAGAAAGAAAGGTGAGAGCCAAAAATTTAATTATTACAAATGTGCCCGAAAGTGTCATGGTGAATCAAATGGACCGGATTAAACAGGATAAAGTGGAAGTTTTAAAAATTCTCAACAAAATCGATACCACACTCGTTGAAAACTCTGTCAACGTCTTCCGCATTGGCGTAGTAAAACCAAATAAAATAAGACCAATGAAAATAATCCTTAATTATCCGTTGATTGTATTAAACGTATTGCGTAGAAAAAATATAGCTCTAACTCACACCGATTGCAAAATCTATTCCGACCAAACCCCTCTACAGAGGCAATACCTAAATGATCTTAGACAAACCCTGGCAAACCGTACCCTGGAAGGCGAAGTCGGACTTACTATAAAATTCATAAATAATAAGCCAGCAATAGTAAATGTCTCAAAAAACTAAAATCCACTATTGGATATGGCCTAACTAACCGAAAATGCCGGACCAAATGCCCTGATAAAATCAAAATCTATTATCAAAATACACGAGGACTTCGTACAAAACTGCATGACCTTAAAGTAACGGTACCTTTACACGGACATGATGTATTTATCCTTACTGAAACATGGCTCGTTCCAGAAATAAAATCTCCTGAACTTGGTTTTACAAACCACAAGATATTTCGCCGTGACAGAAACCCAAAATCCAGTACCAAATCCAGAGGAGGCGGAGTTTTGATTGCAATCAAGGAAAATATATCCGTGAAAAAACTAAGCACGAAAAATACCTCACTGGAGCAACTATTTGTACAAATTGTTACTCCCATGGAAAAAATCATCATTGGAACTGTATACATACCACCAAACTCCGACATCCAAACCTACAAGAAGCATTGCGAAGACATCGAATTTCTTATGTCAAAAAATCCTACATCGAAAATAATTATCGTCGGCGATTATAATCTTCCCAATTTGAAATGGAACTCTAGTGACAATGGTTATATTACTAACGAAAGTTCTAACGACCCAGCACGTGAAGTGATAGATATGATAAACTATTTAAATTTGCATCAACACAATTTTATACCTAATATATGTGATCGCCTTCTAGATCTTGCCCTATCAAACAGCTCTAAACTGTGTGTTGAAATGTCAGACGATCAGCTCGTACCGGTGGATAATTATCACCCCCCCTTACACATTAAATTAAATATGTACACAAACAAACCACCACTGAAACAAACAACACTCAACTTCAAAAATGCCGATTACGATTCCATTAACTACCAACTCGCTAATACAGATTGGTCTTTCTTGACTAATAACAGTGATAGCGAACAAATACTAGAAAAACTCTATGAAACATTTTCTGAAAATATAAAATCACATGTCCCCTCATATACACCAAAACTCAGAACATATCCAATTTGGTTCTCCACAGACCTTATACTCTTACTGAAACAAAAAAAACAGCTACACAAAATTTTTAAACTCACTCAACAAATCACCGACTACTCAAACTTCTCAGAAACAAGAAAGAAATGTAAAACACTATCTAAACTATGCTATAAAGCACACATCACCTCCGTTGAGAAAACTGCGCTAGGAACAAAAAATCTTTGGAATTTTGTTAAAAAATTAAACAATGAAAGTACAGACTACCCCCCCACAATGCATTATGATGGAAAAATAGCCAATAGCACCTTTGATATTGTTAATTTGTTTGCGGATCATTTCCAAAGTGTATACGAAGGTGAAATATCAGATAACAACGTACCATCATACACATATCAAAACACAATACATCTACAGAACTACACCATTACACAGGAATCATGCTTAAATAAAATCATTTCATTTCACTTGACCCTAACAAATCTGCAGGCCCAGATAACATCCCACCAATATTTTTCAAACAATGCGCATCTGCAATATCCGGTCCACTCACCACATTATTTAACCGCTTACTTTCTTCTGGACATTTTCCAACCCGTTGGAAATCTAGTTATATTACCCCGATTCTCAAAAAAGGTGACGACACTGACATTAAAAACTACCGTCCTATATGTATTCAATCAGCGCTCCCGAAAATCTTTGAATCCCTTGTTCTTGATTTAATTTATCCATCAATATTAAAAGTAATTGATAAAAACCAACACGGATTTGTTTCCGGTAGGTCAACTGCTACCAACCTGTTACTTTACCATAACTATATTACAGAATCTTTTACAAAAAAAAAACAAGTTGACAGTATCTACACAGATTTTTCAAAAGCTTTCGACAAAGTATCACATAAAATATTACTTAGTAAATTGTATGCCTTAGGACTGAGAGGCAAGTTGTTGGATTGGTTCTCAAATTATTTGTCTAACAGAATCTTATTTGTTAAAATTAAACATTCTTTATCTAAGTTATTATATGCAACTAGTGGTCTACCGCAAGGGAGTCATCTCGGCCCCATCCTTTTCTTAATATTCATAAATGATATCATAAGCTGTTTCAACGATGTAGAAGTTCTGCTTTTTGCCGATGACATCAAATTATACAAAGAAATATCCAATATAGGTGACTGCCTAATCCTACAGTCAAACATCGACAAATTGCAAAATTGGTGTGTCACAAATAACTTGTTCCTCAATATCGATAAATGTAAGACACTAACGTTTTGTCGAACAAAGACCCCACTATCTTTCAAATACACAATAGATAACAAAATCTTAGAAAAAGTCAATGAAATTAGAGATCTTGGAGTTGTGTTTGACACGCAATTAAATTTTATAAATCACATACAACAAATAACCAACAAAGGCATGAAAACACTAGGATTTATAATTAGAACAATCAAAGACTTTAACTCGTTAGAAGTTATTAAAATGGTATATTTGTCACTCGTACGCAGCTTGTTGGAATACAATTCCATAGTTTGGTCCCCATATTATCAAATTCATATAAAAAATATCGAAAGAGTGCAGCACAAATTTTTAAGATTTATTAACTTCAAGCTACACATACCTATTCAACACATTAACTACACATCCTTACTAAATACACTTAAATTGCATTCCCTAGAAAACAGAAGAAAAATAAATGACCTAACTTTTTTGTTTAAAATTATTCATTCTGAATTAGATTGTTGCGAACTCCTGCATCTCATCGATTTCAGGGTACCCAATCGAGCAACAAGGCAAAATGTTTTATTCTACAACAATAATTCTGGGACGAACTACCATATACATGCACCTATTTCTCGACTTCACACATTAGGAAACAAATTCACCTCTAATATCGATGTATTTAACACAAGTTTACCATTATTTAAGAAATACCTGAACGACACTTTTATGTAGAATATTTTGATATTTAAGGGGCATCACATAGGGGCTAATGCATTTATTCGTATAATTCTATATTAACCTCCGTGTCGCCGTTCGTTCACCGGTGAGATCGGCACCAAATTTCAAAAAAAATAATTTTTCAAGCGATTTTGCTCCTTAGCTATAAGAAATTTGTATGAAGAACAAGGTCAGAATAGCTTGGCCCATTCTTGTTCTTGACGTAACAGAAGGCCGCGTAGCGCCTAGCCTTTCGGAAAAAAAGAGAAAAATAAAAAACCGTTGTGTTGGCGTCACTTCTCGAAGCATTTTTCAACTGTCATTTTGGCTCGAAGTTCAGTACAGTTCAGTTCCGCGGTAAAACTGCATAATCTCCCCGAAATACACAATAAAACGTAAGTAATGTTGTTATTATACATATTTTATTGTCCCTGGCATGTGTTTTGGTAAAAATAAGACAAGATTTGTCAAAATAGATCGATAAAATACCACTTCAAAGTGAAAGCATTTTTTTGTTTGAAGTTTTTTTCATTTTGTGTGGCAGTTTTGTGCGTAATATATCGTTTGTTTCGCAATCTTTAGTATTTCATTTTGTAGAAAAATCAATTGAGATAACATATCAAAGTGTTTGTTTTGTTCATATTTAGTTTAGAATTTACAAAAAATAAAATTCCACGACGGGACGTCTGACATGACAAAGCGTCATCTTTCTAGAAGGATATTTACGTAAACATTCGATAATATTATGAAGTTTCTATGTCATTATTTAGAGAAATCTATTAGGATTATGTATCAAAGTCTTTGTTTTGATAATTTTTACTAAAAATATTACAAATAAATGCATTCCCAACGGCATTCATCATAACCGTATTTGTATGTAAACGGGTGCTGCTCCCTGGTGGTAGAATGGGGTGACTTTGATTATTTGCGAGTGCTGCGAACTAGTGGGAGAAAGTATAACTTTCAAATTGCCAGTGGTGCCAGAACAGGGGTGTCGAAAATAATTTGGGTGGTAAAGGGTGGGCTAAAATTTTTTTTTTTGCTTATTATTTTATTATGGAAAAAAATTGTCAAGTTATAAAGAACTTTATTCAAAATTATAAAATATTTATACCAAGCGTATTGATGAATATATTATATGATGATGATAAACATGATTGTTTGTATTGTTATAGAATGGCAGAAGAGCATTTGACTTCCGACCTCGGTGCAGTAGAAGGAATAACGGTCCTCGCGACGGTATGTTGTGTATTAGTAGTAGTTCATCCTTTCGAAAATTGAAAGATATTAGTGTAACAATAAATATTTATAGTTTCAGATGCCGGGTCGGAAGCGACCCAGGGATGAAGGCGAGGCGGAGGTGACGAGGCGGGATGGGGACACGGAGGCCAATCCAACACCCTCAACATCCACGTATCGGGCTCCAATGACTCAAGTAATTATAATAACACTTGGCTAACTTCTACAGTGCAATTTTTGTTTTGTATTACCTCAAGGACGCTTTACATAGCTATATCTTTTCTATTCTGTCTATAGGTTTCCAACGACATCATGATGGTCTTCCACAACTTCGACGACGAGGAAGCTCTCGACGAGGATGCTCTCGACGAGGATGCTCCCTACGAAGATGCTCCCGTCGAGGATGAGAATGACGACGATGCTTCCGTCGCAAGTTGGGAAGACGTAGTCGTGGAGATGGGTCAACTCGAGGATGAGATGATTCAACTTGAGGATGATTTGGAGCCCTTTGAGGATGATTCGGATGAGGAGTTGGACTTCGTTCCCGAGGCGCAGAACTTCACCTGGTCCGAGGATTTCTCCACCTTCTCGGGTCAGCGTGAGCATTTTGCCGTGCTTCAGCCTGGCCCATCACCAGACGTCTTCCCGCCGACAGTCGCTCCATCTCCATATGAAGTCTTCTCCAAAATATGGGACTTGGAAACAATGTCCTATATCGCGAAGGAGACTAATAAGCGTGCGTGGAGCGAACTGGACGATAGGACGACTGAGGATGGATTAAATCTGTCCACCCATTCCAGGCTGAAGGACTGGCAAGATGTTACGGTCCCTGAACTGTATGTATTATTCGCAATTTTTATGTACATGTCCGTTTGTTACAGAGGTTGCTTATCATTATACTGGACGACAGATATATTAGAGATGGTTAAATTTAGAACTCTAATGTCTCGTAATAGGTTTGAAATGATAATGCGGTTCCTGCACTTCGCTGACAATAGCACAATGTCTAGAGTCGGTTACCAAAACAAGCTTGCAAAAGTTAAACCACTATTGGATATAATGAATGAAAAGTTTTCCAGTCTGTATACTCCCCATCAAGACATTAGCATAGACGAGTCCCTGTTGCTCTGGAAGGGTCGCCTAGGGTTCAAGCAGTGCATCCGAACTAAGGCGGCTCGGTTCGGCATCAAAACATACGAGCTGTGCGAATCGGCAACAGGGTATTTGTACCGCTTTATAATGTATGCGGGGATGAATACGGAATTCGAAGAGAAACATCTTGGGTTTTCGAGTAAAACTTCTAAAGTTGTACTCAAACTCATGGATGGGCTCTTTGATAAAGGGTACTGCCTCTACATGGACAATTTTTATAATAGCTTGCCATTGACTAGGTACATGAAACAAAGGAGTACCGATATTATCGGTACCCTCAATCGCCGCCGAAAGATGGTACCTGAAGTCATCCAAAAAATGAAGAAGAGTGAGCCGCGGCATACACTTGTTGGTAGACACTGTGGTGACATGTCAATCGTTGCTTGGAATGACATTAAACTTGTCACCATGGTGTCTACCTACCACAACGCCGATACTGCGGAGGGTCGAAGAGCGAACGAGAAATACCAAATGCCTCTATCTGTGCTTCAGTACAATCGCTTCATGGGGGGAGTGGATACCAAAGATTCGCTGTTATCCTCTTACCGCATGGAGCGAACGCGGGGTAGCAAATGGTTCATTAAGGTATTTCGTCGCCTGATCAATGTCAGCATCTTGAATAGCATGGTGATTTATAGGCAACTTCACCAAGAAGATCGACGGCCAATTCTTCACCGTGTTTTCAGGATGCGATTGGCAGCTGAGATTATAGAGCGTCACAGTCCCTCTTTGATACCTCCCAGACGGACGTCTTCCACTGTCGTTCACACTCTTCCTACGCATCAGAGACTAAATCTTTCACTCAAACATTTTATATGTGAAACCTCAAACACAGACCGTACGAATCGACGCATTCGCATAAGGTGCGTACTGTGCACAATCCGTAAAAAATCAAAGCTGGTTTCTACGTCTTGTGAAGTATGTAAAGTTCCACTTTGCATACCGTGTTATAAGGATTACCACACATTGAAACATTTAAAATAATTTTTTTTTAACTTTCAAATCGTTTTTTTTTTTTCCATTTAGATTCCCTTTTTTTATTTTTATACAAAACTTTAAAAATTGCCATGAAGAGGAAATTCATTATACCTAATAGTGGCAGTCCCAACTACAGTTCAGGGAGTGTGTCGCTATTTTTTGTTTTGTTGTTGTTTGTTTTTTGAATGTTGTTTGGATGTGGTTTGCGATTGTTATTTGTTACTAGTGTGTTTTTTATGTGTTTTTGTTATTTGTTGAATGGGTGTTGTCATTTGTTATTTGGATTTTGTTATTGGTGATTGTAATTTGGTACTGGTTTTTGTTATTTATGGTTTTTATTATTTGTTGCATGGGTGTTTTGTGCATCCATTTGAATAAAAATGTTTACTGAAACAAGTACATTGTGCATCTTTGCATTGGTTGAAGTTTCGTGTCCATTCATTGTACTTTTGTGGAGGACAGAAACAATGTCTAAAAATTTGTAAATTATAATAATAAATTTATGTATGTGTAAAATGATTTGTTTCATAGTCCAAAGCATTACCTCTCGACCAAAGTTGAAAAAAAGGGGTTTCATGTATTATAAAACTGAAATCAATATGATGAAAAAAAAACTTTTATTATTGAACCACACACTATCTGAATTTTTAAAAATGTTTTTCGTGTCTTTTCATTGTATGAACTTGAAATAAATATAATTTAAAAAAAAAGTATTAGCAAATTTTATTTTTATTCTCATGATTGTTTTGTACCAACCCTGCACCACTGTAAAAGCAGACGGCGGCCATTTTGAATTACAACGATGTCTATAACATGGATGGATTCATTGTAACATGGATGGATTCATTGAGAACCTCTACATTCTTTTATTGTTTTTGATAAAAATTCATTGTGGAAAGAATAGATTTGAGGTATTATCAGGAAGGTCGTTTTGTCTACATTATTTTCATGTAATTTTTGTAATATTTCACAAAAGAAATGTCATAAATATTGAGTTCCTAAGAAATGTCAAATTTTTGACATCATAATGAATAATTATATTTTTAGAATTATTTGTTTGTGGGTTTCTAATACAAAAAAATATTATTAGTAACAACAATTGTATAAACTATCAAAATATGAAAGAATTGTTATCATAAACTAAAGAAATCAGACACAAAAAAATGCGAAAGTGCGCACTTGGTTTTCGAATTTTTCTTGAAAAGATGAAAATATTTTACATTTTCAAAGAAGTACCAATGTCATAATTTCTTTGAAAACACCCTTGGATTTTTTTTTGTCACGTAGGGTGTCTATTCAGGTTTGTGTAGAAATAAAAAAATCTGTTCATTTTCGCATAAATATATTTTTTTACGATTTGTTTCCGGAACGGGAAAATTTTTACATAATTTTTTTGCTAAAGTTAGCTATTCTGGGAAAACTTGTAATGATATTATCATGTAATATATATGAATAATAAGATACATTATCTGGCAAACAGAAAACAATCACAAAAAAAAACAATTCCTTTGTTTTTATACAATATTTGAGCATAACCCGGGGCACTAATTTCGCGCGGTTTTTTTCAACATCTGTGGCTGGCAAGAGGTTAATACACAATGTAAAAACTTCTTGCCATTTTATTTTTATGTATCTTGCATTTTGTCATGTATTTACAACTTACAACTTACAAACTTTCTCCTTTATTGTAATGTATTATCTTTCCTTAATTTATGTGTATACTCTTTATGACGTGTACTAGTTATTTTTTATAGTTTATCTTTTGTTTTTAAAACCCTGTCTCTGTATTATAAACATGTAATGTAAAAGCCCACCAGGGCGTTGAAAATTAATAAATAAAAAAAATAAAAAAATAAAAAAAATAAATAAATAAATAAAAAGGTCTATTCATTCAAAAGCAGATTTTACTTTCAAGAACTAAATGGTGATATTATAGTGAGAGGTTCCTATATACAGTGAAACCCTCTTAAGAAGTTCTCTCTTAAGACGTTTCGTGGCTTAAGAAGTTTGGTTTTTTCGGTCCCTCGGCTCAATATTGGCCCAATTTTTCCCACATATAAGGTTTTCCTGCTTAAGAAGTTTGTTTTTTCCGGTCCCTTGGAAAACTTCTTAAGAGGGTTTCACTGTACTGTTAGATTGATTTATTGGCGAATCACAGTCTCTTTCCTTTCTTCGTCCCGCCATAGTTGGTTTTTACCCCTCATCTGTAAGTTCTCCTCTATCTATTTGTATGTCTATGGGAGCTTATACTTTTTGTTTTAGGGATGTCACTAGAACATTAACGGAGTTATAATGATTTCTGTGAAAACATACGCGTTGACGTGAAAACACGCTTATTATACTTGACTGCTATTGTCATATTAACGTGTTTGTCTGCTTACGTTGCTGAGTGGTTAACAATATTGTCTTGGACTAATTTTTCCATATTTATCCCAACACTATATAGGTTGTAAACCAGTTCTTAGGATTGTTTCCAATGAAAAGGGCAGTTGCCTATGATATGGAAAAATTAGGCGAAGATAATATTGTGTTAATGTTATTCATTATAACCTTTATTTTATTCTGCCGTCATAAGTAAGAAGGCAGCTAGGAATTCACAGGTCACATTCTGATGTACTTTTAATTATAAAATGTGAAAGATCTCTTATATTGGAATATACTATTGCAAATTTCTTGCTGCCTTTTTGCTTATGAC